>JAVQJF010021157.1:0-28848 GCA_036023855.1 Gadopsis marmoratus
CACATATGTACATATATACACACACATATATATACACACACACATATATATACACATATATATATGCACATACATATATATACATATGCATATATATACACACATACATATATATATACACATGCATATACATATATATACGCGCATATACATATATATATACATGCGTATACATATATATATACATGCGTATACATATGTATATATATATATATACACACACATACATATACACACATACATATACACATACATATACATATATGCATACACATATACACATACACATATGTACATATATACACACACATATATATATGTACACATGCATATGTACACATGCATATGTACACATGCATATATACACATGCATATATACACATGCATACATACACATGCATACATACACATGCATACATATACATACACATGCATACATATACATACGTACACACACATACGTACACACACATACGTACACACACATATATATATATATATACACATACACACACACACACACATATATATGTATATACATACACACACACACACATATACATATATATATATATATATATATATATATATATATGTATAATAACATTTAGAATAATACATAGTCCTATGTGTAACTGTAGCAGCAGATTTCTCTTTAAAACCAATGTAGCATAGAGGTATTGAGAAAGAAATACCAGATCAGACAGTGACCCAGTTTCATGTGCTGCAAGTGGTTTCTTGGGAAGATGATCATGTGCTGTTCAACCAGTCATAAACACAAGCACCACTACATCCTCCAACCACAGCTCACACAATGTTTCTTACACTAGGCAGTGCATGCAGGACACAGCGGAAACACGCAATTTCAGAATTGCATGTGCCGCTACTCTCCCAACACAACACTGTATAAATTATAGTGACAATATAAAGTGAATAGATAAGATTAGATGCACGTTAGCTTAAGCAACACATATTGGTCCCACTCAGTGGCCCCGGTTTGATAGTTTAAATGTTTCTCTAGTGTTTAGTGTGACATTCCCAGCTGTCACACGGTAACAGACAGAGGAAGGGGGAGGAGCTGGACTATCTTTACTGACACATACTGCCTAACAACCAAAAACACATAGACCCACATATCATATCACACACATTGCAAAGTAACAGGGATACTATTAAAATACTTTTTATGGTTATACTATGTAATCTAAAGTGTATAAGGTCAAATCTCCCTCTCTGACACAGTGGCGTCTTACATTTCCCATTCTTCACATTATACAAATAATGCATTTTCCTGGTGTAACTGAACAATACCCCACAGGAAAAAGGCTAACCACAAACAGAATGCATGTCATGAAAGCATTTTTTGGGGCATGCTCTGTTATGACAATCAAATTCATACAGATTAGAAGTGCTGTTCTAATGAGTGTGGGTGGGACAGGCCTTTACTATTAAAAATCCACCTGACTCCTGCCACATGCCATTGCCAAGTAAAAGGCTGAGGACGTATACAAATGCCTGGAGCCATTTTAGCCCCAGCAGTTCCAGCCTACTACCAGCATAGCAGATTCCTGACTCCATTCACAGCCACGGAGGAGGGAGGGGAAACAAAGCCTTGCATCAAGAAACTAAAGTTTCACAACATGCAAAGATAAGGTGGCGACATTTGATGATATGCCCTTCACATGTAGGCCAAAATGGGAAATTCTGCTTTGGCACAAACTCCTAGAAATAAAGAGTAGTTTCTTTTCCCATTTGAGGAATTAATTGGCCTTGGAATCAGTTCCTCTGTGGAGGTGACTGGCACCTTAACAGTTTGCCTACGCGGTTTCTGTTTTTTGTTTGTCACAAGATTCTGTTACAGAAGTGTTCTGGAAATGTCTTATGCAATACACTGCTAAATCACATTTTTAAACCAAGACAAGGTTTTCGAACAGAGGCAAAGGTCAGTAATTCCTATAAGTGGGGCCTGAGGTCCAGCAGGGAGTCACATATCAGGCCAATGGAGAATGCTGTGATACAGAAATCTGAATTAATCTCATCTGTGGAACCAAGACTTCAGTATTATACATATTAATAATTCCTTCAGTTTCAATAGGGTCCTCAATATAATCTGATGCTGTGTGGAACCATGAGAGTTTATCTGCGCCTCCCCTGGAATTTAATTTATATAGTCGATGGATATTAAACTGAGAAAACGGGTGGATTTATTATGAGAGCATTCCAGAAATATTTCAGTTGCCATTTTGAGCCCAAAAAATTTGATATTTTTCAAGATACACTTATAAACATTTTGGGGGGGGAGGGGGGGGGGGGGAACAAGGAAATGTGTCTTTTTTTTTTTGTCTTTCGGGGTGGACCTGGCAACTAGCTAGCCATACATCAAGATTAGCTGCTTTACTGTACGTAACGTCATGTGTCGTAATGTTAGCTTCTGACGTGCTGTTTTAATACATAGTTACAGGAGTTACACTTCGAATAAAGGTTAGGACAGTTATTATTGGCGTCATTTTTTCCCCCAAGTCATTCTCTATATATATACACACACACACACAGTTCAATGGAGAATGAGGAAGCAGGAAAGAGCCCAAAGGAACTAACGTTTTACACCCGTCTAACACGCATATACACACATGAAAACACGTCGTGCGAAAAGCGTCGACGTTACCTGAAACCACAAGGGCCTCGTTTGGTCCAACGGTGTGGCAGTTTCCCATTTTACCGACAGAAATAACCGCGTATCCAAACCCACTCGACGCATACAACACCGATTTGGCTTCCACGCACTATTTCTCCCCCCGTGTTTCCCACCAACTCTCAATTATCAATGTGGTTCTTATTTTTTTTCACGTCGAGCATCGGGTGAGTCACGTCGACTATAATCAGGTGCAACGCTTCCGGCTATGCCTTTCAAAATAAAATTAACGTTGCCGAACACGCGTTGAAGCCACCGTTTAGATTTTATTTTGGTGGTGACATTGGCCTACTTCTGCCATTGTTTGCGGTCACATGACTCCGCGGAGCCGACAGCCCTCCCCTGTGTTCAGCCCTCCTCCACAGCAGGACGATGCCGCATCATAATAATGAAATAGGCGTGGTTGTTGAAATGTAACCACAGGAGTAACTGTAATTTTCCAGAGAGAGACGTGTGTTTGTGGCGGTGTTGGCTGTGTTCAATGCACCTGATCACACAGGCCCGCTATTTATGTCTTTCTGCATCATGAACATGGTCGCAGGTCAGAATCCCAAGCAGCTTTACTGGGCAGGTATGTGTACAGATACAAGGCTTTCGCTGCTCTCAGTGTACATACACAGAAATAGACATACGTTCAGCTAAAAACAAGGACAACGAGTCTCGACAAGGTAAACATAAGCATTAAAGTACTATGTACAGATTAATTATATTACTATTATAGTATAATATTAAAAAAATATATATATATATATATAGAGTATATATCATTTGTAGACAGTAGTGCAGAGTGCAAAGGGTGCTGAAATAAATATGATTAATGTAACAGGTTGCTTTATTTACATGAGGTAGGTGTATCTGAGGTTATATATTGTATGCACAGCTTGCTTAGGTTTGTGACAGGGATTGTTCCTGACACTATGGGACTGCATTTAACTGTTCATCAGAGTGATGGCCTGTGGGTAGAAACTGTTCTTGTGTCTGGTTGTTTTAGCGTACAGTGCTCTGTAGTGTCTACCAGAGGGGAGAAGTTGGAACAGATTGTGTCCAGGGTGTGATGGATCTGGAGTGAAGATTCCTGCCCGTTTCCTGATTCTGGCGATGTCTAAGTCCTGAATGGAGGGCAGGTTGGCACCAGCGATTCTTTCTGTAGTCCTGACAGTTACATCCTGTGTGTTTTGCCTGTGTTTTATTTTGAAATCCTTCCTGTCTGTTCAGTTCCTGCCCACACCTGTTCCCCAATGCTCACCTGCCCCCTGATTCCCTTGTTAGTCCCTTTTCTATATATACCAGTTCCCTTTGTTCTTTGTCGATTCGTTCTGTTTGTACCCCTGTTTACATAACCTGTCTGCCTGCCTGTCTACCTGCATTACCCGCATGTAAGCTCGTTTTCTACAAATAAATCATTGAACTGCTCCAGTCTGCCTGTGCTGTCTATCTTTGGGTCATTCCCTGCTGCATGTAATGCACATCCCGCTGTAGTCTGTTCCTGTCCTGTTTAGAGGCTGATCCAAACCAGACAGTGATGGATGTGCAAAGAACAGACTAGATCATAGCAGTGTAGACCTGGGCCAGCAGCTCCTGAGGCAGGTTGAACTTCCTGACCACAGTTTTTCAGCGTGTTCAGCTCCAGGTCGTTCTGACTGCACCAGAGGCCTGTGCTATTCAACCTCCCAGACATCTGTATGAGGCAGATGACTGTCATCTGCAAATTTCAGGAGTTTAACAGATGGGTCTCCTGAGGTGCAGTCGTTGGTGTAGTGAGAGAAGAGGAGTGGGGAGAGCACACACCCCTGGGGGGCACCAGTGCTGATTGTCTGGGTGCTGGATGTGATCTTCCCCTGCCTCACCTGCTGCCACCTGTCTGTATGGAAGATTGTGATCCACTGACAGATGGGGGCTGGCCCAGAGAGCTGGATAAGTTTGCTGTGAAGGATGTCTGGGATGACGGTGTTGAACGCCAAGCTGAAGTCCACAAACAGGGTTTTTTGGGGGCCCGGGATGATTATGGAGCATTTGAAGCAGGAGGGAACTTCACACAGCTCTAATCTGCTTGAAAATGGGGGGGACTAGCAGGTCAGCAAAGACTTTCAGACAGGAGGGTGAGACGCTGCCTGAGCCTGGTTCAGTCCTGATCTTCTGTGAGAAACAGCTGACACACAGACTCCTGGGTGCAGGTGGTGGGGACAGTGCAGAGGGGTGATGGGGCGGCAAGGGATGCAGGTGGTTGTGTGATGTCCGAGCGGGTGAGGGGTGTGACTGTGGGCTTGTCAACCCTACAGTAGAACACACTCAGGTTGTCAGTCAGATGTTACAGCACATGTTGCTCACAGCAAATGATGCAAGTTTTCCAAACATTCATTTCATGTGTGGCATCCCGCACATGTCTAACAAAATAGTCATAAAGTATCCGTTTCTTTACTGGGGAGTTTTAGATTTCTTGCTGGAAAGATTTTGGTGTTAAAAGACGGAGAGCGTGTGAACTCCCATGAAATGTTGAAAACGAAATGAAAATTATTTCATAAGTTCTGTCTCTTTTCTTTGCTGTGAACTTTGTCGAAAATATTTAAAAGACGAAATGTATGTATTGTAAATGCAAAGTTTCCACTCTTACAATTAATGTGAATAGGGTTTGGATAATGTAAAAATGGAAGCCTTTCCACATCCCTCTTGAAGAGTTTGGTTTAGTTTTATATTACTGAAAATTATTTATTTGGCCATCAACATATTAATGTTGTCTTTACCAAGGAGTGTATATTGCTTAAAAACAGGCATGTTAAGATGAGCAAAATGTGCTCCGTGCTTTGGTTGGCCACATGGGTAAAAAGAATTATGTTAAACAATCAGCTTTTCAAAATACAATCTGTTAAATTCTCTAACCTTGTGCATTTTGTTATTCAAAACATCACATCTGAGTTTTTATGACACCTAATACTTTTCCCTCTTTTTGAGCCTTGGAGCTGCTGCAGCTGGGAGTGTTTCTACGAAGCTAATCATTAAGGATAATAAAAATTCCAACCTTAGCGTGGAAGTCTTGGGCCCAGACGAGCGACAGTGGTGACACAGAGCACTCATGGAGCAACAGCACAAGAGACCAACATGGAGCAGGCAGATAGAGTTCACCCTGGCTGGCATCGGCTGTGCTGTGGGTCTGGGCAACGTTTGGAGGTTCCCATATCTCTGCTACCGGAGTGGAGGAGGTGAGAAACATGACATTTCATCTTCAAACAAAGATTATGAAGCCAGACCACCCTCTGGACATACAGACACGTCTCATAACTGGGTCCGAAGGTTAACTGTGCTTTTAGTGAGCCCTACATTAAACATTTTGTCCTGCGGTGACACTGATTGTGTTGAAAAGTGTTCAGATGGTTCTGAAATGACCTCACTGTGCATTTCATGTAAGAACAAATGCGTGTTCATCACTGACTAATACAAATGACTCAAGATATAAGGTGGAAAATGCAAGTGCAGGATAAAATTCACAAAAGTTAAAGATTAAAGCAGACCATAACATAGCAAAATTTCCTTTGCCAAGAAAATGTGTGTGATAGTTGACTTGCCATCACTTCCTGCCAGGTGCCTTTCTGGTGCCATACCTGCTTATGCTGCTAGTGCTGGGGATCCCTCTGCTCTACATGGAGCTCACAGTGGGTCAGTACACGAGGCGAGGACCTGTCCATGCTCTGGCTTATGTCTGTCCACTGTTAAAAGGTACTCTGTGTTGCGTGAAATACATTTTCCAGTCACGGAAAGGTGTCCAAACTGAAAAGTGGACTTCTGTCTGACTGCAAAAACATTATTTTTGTCTGTCTTCAGGAGTGGGCATGGCATCAGTGGCCATCTCCTTCATCATGTGCACCTACTACAATGTCGTCATCACCTGGGCTCTCTATTATCTCTTCAACTCTTTTCAGGCACCTCTACCCTGGCAGAACTGCAACAACACCTGGAACACACCAAACTGTACCAATCATGCCACCAACAGCAGCTACTCCTCCACAGCTAGCCAGGAGTTCTTCAAGTAGGCTTCACTGAGAAACCAGTGCTGGTTCTCAGAATTATAAAACCAGACTAGATAATAATTAGATTATAGCAGGATTACAAAATCTCTGTATCTTGACAAGAGGCTGGGCTGTTTACACAACTCTAACTATGGCATTTATGTTAGAGGTAAAACAAGACCAACTAATTATTTTAATACACAACATAAAATCGAATTGACACCACATCTTATCAGAGTCATGTGAGGGAAGTCAGTCAATGTGAAGGTTAGTGATAAGAGCTTGGCAAACAGGTAAAATATCTTAAAGAAGTGTGGGAAACATTAACTCAGTTTTAACATCATCATTAGTTTAATATAAAATATTGCTACCTAGTTTTCTTCTGTGTGCAGCAAAGACTTTACAAGCTACACTGCTCCCAGTAGTCCACACACCCAGAACTGAGAATTCACACAATGTACAATACCAATATTCATATGTGCAATAATGTAAATTCACATATAAACTGGCATTTTCCTCTAAATACTTACAGGGGACAAAGATAGTATTTGGCTGATAAAAATAGTCAATGATCAATGGTGGTCAGATGATCATGACACGGCAACCAGTATGGATCAGAAACAATATAAGGCCCAAAATGGAATCCTGTGGGACACCATGTGTTGACTCTTCCACTCCCTGCCCATTGTCCATCTGATTACAATGACTCCTTTATTATAACATGAAAGAATATTAAAGCCATCTGTTTGTTAGTGGCTATAGTGTGTTCAGCTTTGAGAATTAATGCCAGGATTAATGCAGAATGTATTGGTCTTAGAACATTAATAACCTATTATTTATCACTTCTTTGAAGATATAAGATGCTGGAGCAGACAAGTGGAGTAGAGGAAACAGGAATGATCCGGTGGGCGCTTTTCCTTATTCTCCTCCTGGCTTGGATCCTCATTTACCTTTGCATCTTTAAGGGGGTGAAATCAACAGGCAAAGTGAGTGGAAAGCGATAGAAATTGAGACAGAGCCAAGCAGAGAGACAGAAGGACAGTCAGTGAATAGAATTTGTTTCTTTTTCCAGGTGGTGTACTTCACGGCTCTGTTCCCGTATGTTATCCTGATTGCAATGCTGATCCATAATGTGCAGCTTCCTGGCGCATTAGATGGAATAACCTTCTTCATTGTGCCGGAATGGGACAAGCTGCTCTCAGTGGAGGTGAGCAAGAGGAAGAATGAGAGGAGACGAGGAAACAGTAACGGGTTCTGTTTGACACAGGAGAGCTGTTAACTGGTGCTGCAGTAGAAAGAGACAAGATTTATACTAGTATTTGTATTGGCATTGATGATTGGAACTGGCAGGGATCAGCAGTGATCAGTGGTTCTGGATGAACGTCCATTTATGTTGCAGGTGTGGGTGAACGCTGCAGCTCAGATCTTTAACTCCATCGGAATTGGTTTCGGCTCCCTCTTGGCCATGTCCAGCTACAACTCCTTCAACAACAACGTCCTGAAGTAATAAGCCAAAATCTTGTCAACTTCGTTCATTTTCCCCCATCAGCAGTGACAATAATGATCTCTGGGCAGAAAGTGATATAAAAAACATCTTCTCTCCCCACAGGGACACCCTGACCATATCCATCATCAACTCCTTCACCAGTATCCTGGCAGGTTTTGTTATTTTCTCTGCCTTTGGCTACATGTCTCATCTGCAGGGCATCCCTGTCAGCAATCTGGCTGTGGATGGTAAGAAAACAAAACAACTATATGTCTCAGATCGCTCTATAAAACAATCTCAACTAATATCTTCAGCTCCAGAGGGATTGGTTTTACTTCAGATTCTTTTGATTTCATTTTAGTTTAGAGAGTGTGACCTTTTTCTCCAACAATACTTGTGCGACTGGGTGATAACTCTGAACATATAAATGAGTTGTTCAGAAAACAGACGGAGAGGTAATTGTGAGTGTTACAGGTCATTCTTTATTGGAGAGTGAAACCAGAGATACAATCCAATGAAATGTGCATCACAATAGCTAAAGTGAAATGAATGCGACCTCTTACTAGTTTATTGCTGTTACAGAAATAATTCTGCACGACTACGGATGCACCTAACTTTTCCACCTACACGAAGTGCTTGAGCTGACATGAAAAGGCTTCACATCCATGCAGAGAAGAAATCTGTGTCACCACCCAGATCAACAGAGAAGACACAATTAGTCAGATAGGAAAAGAAAGCCAAATGCTGTTAATCACAAGACTAATAACAGTAAAAGGCAATTAGCTTAAGAAAAAGTAGAATATGCAATAAATACATTAATGAATAACATGCAGTCTAGCTATGCACATTCCCATCTTCCCACTAATTTTATAAACAACTCTCATTTCAAAGATACATTTTGATTATAAGACCTTTATATATTCACTAAGTGGTTGTGCTGGAGATGTTGATAAATGCTCCATATAATTCTCTTTCCACCACAATTTTCATAATTCCATGTAACAGTGTCCTTCCTTAGAAGTGTCATGATTCATTGACATCTTGTGTGTTCGTGTCATCTAGGTCCAGGACTGGTTTTTGTTGTTTACCCACAGGCCTTTGCCAACATGCCTGTGGCTCAGCTCTGGGCTGTGATGTTCTTCTTCATGCTGATTTGCCTTGGACTGGACAGTGAGGTAGTTATGGAAAAACATGACAACTTCAGTGATAATCCACAGAAGAAAAAGGTCTGACTATTGCACTAATCCTACGGAGCTACAGTGTGACTGGGATTATTTTGTTCTTCTTTGCCAGTTTGCAATGGTTGAAGTGCTGGTGACCAGTCTCATGGATGGATTCTATCAACAGCTGATTGAATTCTTCAAGCGGAAGGAGCTGTTTGTTCTTGCTATCTGTGGCGCAGCAAGCCTTCTAGGAATCCCTTGTGTCATGCAGGTATAGACAGTCATTTACTGGATGAATCTGGACTAAATTATGACCCAATCATAAGATCATTAGTATAATTTAGCCGCTGCTAAAGATGGTATCTCTGTTTAGGTGGGAATCTATGTTTTCCAGCTGATGGACCATTACACTGCCATAGTGTCCATCATGTTTCTTGCATTCTTTGAGGTCGTAGCCATCTGTTGGTGTTATGGTGAGAAAACATGCTCAGATGTAGACACACCATAACAGGTTGTATGTATATATCTGATTATATCATTGTCAAATGCTGCATGCAAATAAAATATGCATGGCTGTTTACTGAAGTAGCTTTCCATGTGCAGGAGCGACTCGACTTTCAGACAACCTAGAAGAGATGACTGGAAAAAGAGCAAACGTCTTCTTCAGAGTGTGCTGGCTAATAGGTGCTCCTCTGCTGATCACTGTAAGTCAACAGGCTTTTTTTTCAACTTGATTCAGATTTGAGATTTCCCCCCTACAGCAAAACTGAGATCTGTCTAAATGCATCACGACTCATCTTTAAACGTTTCTTGTTGCAGGTTATCCTGATATTCTCCATCATCCAGTTTAAGCCAGCCCACTATGAGGGCTATGTCTTCCCTCCCTGGGCTCAGGGGGTCGGCTGGGTCATTGCCATGGCCTCCATCATCTGGATTCCTGCGGGTGCCATCCACACATTGTGGGTGCTCCCTGGCTCATTCATGCAGGTAATGAAAATGTACTATTTGCTCTTCTTCTACCAAACACATTGCAGGTACTACACATGTGCATGTGTTGCCATGTCATGTTAATAAATCAAGCTGCGTGTTATTGGTACATTTTTCCTACAGAAACTGAAGCTGTCCATCACACCGTGCGCACTGAATGAAATGTCAACAATGCCGTATTATGAAAGGGGAGGAAAAGACAGGCATCCAGCCATAGCTGTCATCAGTTCCAACATCCACCTACCTGATAAACCTCCTATTCAGACAAACTTCTGATACCTCATGATAATGTTCAGCTAATGTTCAGGCAGATTTTGAGCAAGTTCAACTTAATCACAAATGACTGTTTGCCATTATTGTTCAATCTTAAACTTCTGCCATGAAAGTCAAATAGAAGTACACTACAAGAATTACTTACGTGTGTGAAAATGTGATGCTGCATATCTGCTGTGAAGATATATTCAATTGGCCATTTTGTGAGCCTGTGAATTTGAGATTTTGTTTTGCTCATTTTTAATGCGATAAGACGTGGAAAGACCATGCTTAGAATGTTAGTGTACATTTTTAATGTCTGGCCAACGCTTCCTTTGTTGAGACAGAGCTCCACAGGACAAGAGAGCCCTGCTCAGGACGGTCCCTGCCCTCATTTGTTGCCTTTACTTTGCTAAGGGTGCCATCTTTTGGCTATGTCTGTTGTTGCAATTATGAGTGTTGATAAATCTGAGATCATGTACTGCATGTATATTTAGTACATACATTGTAGCTAATCAAATGACAAAGTAATGCCACTGCTCATACAACTGAAAGTTTCTATTGAACCACTTCACTTAAAAACATAAAACGACTGTGGACCAGTTCATTGTGGCTGACTCATTAGGTCAAATGCAACATGGCACTGCTGATAAAAATGATATATGCTGGTGGTTGACAAGTACATGGGTAATACAACTGTCATGTCATGTAAGGTATAATAAAATCCTGTCACAAAGTCCACAGCTTGTGTCTTACTTCTGCAATGTCAAATTGACAGTAAAAGTCTGTTTGGTGACCATAACACAAGCCACAACTTACTTCTGGGCAATCCTTTTTATTTATTAATTTAAAGGAGAATTTTCCACAGAAAAGGTACACATTTCTAGGGTATACATGTGCATGGAGTTAGTTTCTTCTCCTACATAATTTGCCAGTGTTTCCTTCTTATAATTCCTCATAAATGAATCCAAAGTGCAGAACAATTGGAAAATACACAGGCAAGAAGTTGAATTGTAGAAACCTGTGTGCTTAACAGACAAGGGCATCTCTCATTTATACTTTTCTTGGTTCCTTATATGGTGTTGAAAACTGGATAGATCCAAACAAGGGCAACTGAATGTGTTTGTGAAAAAACATACGGTGAGTAAAGATGGAAGGATGGACAGGACTGTTGATGGTTAGTTACAGTGAGTACGACATAGTACTGTCTATTGTTAGTATGAGACCACATCTATCTATAATCAAAAGTTAAAATATTTATAAAAAAAAAAAATTTAAACACAAAAAAAGGTCATTCTTATAAACAGCAATTACTCTTTCCATTTAATTTCAAAAAGATATGTCATATGACCTACATAAACAAAACAAAAACATGTGCAATCAATGGCATACTCTTCCCTCTGATGTGATGGTCGCGCAGATGACCACATAGCACAGCAGCATCTCTCTCCTTTGTTATTTGTTCCTACTGTAGTTTGGAGTCGGCTCAGCTGAGGACTGGGCTCAACAATTCACAAATACCAGGTTGCTGCATTCAGTAGTATTTTTGTAGTCGTTTACCAAGTCCACGCCCTTTATTTCCTCGCACAGCCTCCTTAAGGCTCCAGCCCTCTTTGACCCTGCAGACCCAACACAGCTGTAGTTGATTCATTTTATCCCCCCTCCCTTTGCCCAGCAGAGGTCACTAAGGAGTCACCATGGCTGCTGCTTGTCTTCTCCTCCTGCAGCTTCCCGTTTCACTGCTATGACACCTGCTCTACTGGCCTCATCTGCACATCTCCGATCTGATGACACAAATAAAAGGAGATCAATACAGAATCCAGCCATTGTTCAACGTTGATGCATTGGATGGTGTAAAAGATCGAGAGGTATGAGAGAAGGTACCTGGACATGAGGAGGGGCACTGAGGACAAATGTGACCGCACTGGCTATGTCTTCTGCTTTCAAACACTGAAATGTGGAGAAAAGAGGCGTTACTGATGCAACAGCACTCAGGGATTTTCACTTTGTAAAATACATATGTTTACTCTCAAATGCGCACACTTACTTTCATACTCTCATAGACTGAAGCTGCTTTCTCTGGATCACTGTTGTGGTGCCGGAAGGCAAACTCAGTCTCCACTATTCCAGGAGATATACACTGCAGGGGAGAAGAATGCATTGGAATCTAACTACTTACTATTTACACACACAGACAAGACATGCTTTTCCAAACTAATTTTCAAGTTAGGGCATACAGTATTTATACAACATTATATTTATAAAGCACCTTTTAAAAACAGTTTACAAAGTGCTTTGACAGACAAATCAAAGACATGATACACAGAAAGCAACAGAAAACAGTTAAAAAAAAAAAATTTATGTGATCCAATAAACGAGCAATAGCATATGTCAAAGAAGAACCTGTGCACTGATGGTGACAACTGACTTACTGTGGCTCTGATGTGGGTGTTTGCTTCTCGAAGCTCCTGTCGTATCCCCTCAGTCAAAGCAGTCACAGCGTATTTAGTGGCACAGTAGAAATGCTCATCAGCACTTGGCACCACTCGGTGCCCACCCATACTGTAACAGGTAGACGTAGAGACACGCATGCTAGTAACCACATTTTGTAGCTCAACCTTGAATAAGGTAATACATTCATAATGCACATCTCACCATTTTAAATACCTCTACTTGCTCACTTATACAGCAAGTTTTCAAGTTTATTTGTATGGTTTAAGATCATGTCTCAACTGGCTAAAAGGCCCGGAACAGTTCCCCAATATAGAGCGTTGAATCAGTTAATAGATCACAGGAGTATAATAATAAATTTAATACTGTATTAATAAGTCAAAATTAAGATCAGTATCAATATTCTTCACATTGTTCCAGGTCCAACAGGGGCCAGGTGGGTGCACAATTGGCCTCCTGGGTTAAAAATCACCTTCAACAAACTGGCTGAGGTATTTTCAGATTAATCTATACATTTGTTCTTAGATGTGAAGTTTGTCTGAATAGCTTACCTGTTAATATTGATGATGTGGCCATCGTCCACATTCCTCTCCTTCATTGATTTGTATGCCTCACGGGTGCAGATAGACAAGGCTAAGACATTCACCTGCAGGTGAAGACAAGAACTGAAACCACTGATGTATCTGTCAATGTATGTTTCTATCAATCCATATATCCACTGGATTCAAAACAGACAAAGAGCCAAATTCATGTTGCAGAACTTAAATGTTAAATATAAGAATGCAAAGTGATGAAACAGCATTAGTTCAGCTGACTGATGTTCACTGCGTCACTGTTAGATCATCTGAACCCGACGTTCCTGCCCAGCTTGTGGCCTCTAAGCTGCTCCTGTAGTGACATTGATAGATGGCAGGTTAAAGCCAACGTGGTGGCAAGATAGGGGGAAGTGACCAAACAAGGTCATCCTGCAGATTAAACACAGGCTAAAAATACACTGCTGTACACATTCATGTGGGCTGCCATGACAACAGATGGATGGATATTATGAATGCAGGACTCTGGAGACTGACTTTAGATCAGGAGTCTTCAGTGGTCAAAAGCTCAGTGAATCAGAATGTCCCAACAAGAGAAATAGCACTGGCTTTCATTAGTGGACCTCCGCTGTGCCAGGACCTCCTCAGAGCCAATGAGGCCGCCTCTGTGAGGGGAGGGGATCAGTGTGTGCGCAGACCCATGTATCCACACATTTCTTCTTTTAACTCTTATTCTTTTAACATCACAGGCTATACAAAAATCACACTGGGCAACCATTTCAGCTCCTCCCCTTGCTTTTTTGCTTGATTAGAGGAACCATAAAAATCCATAGAACATAAACAGAAGAGGGTAATTATAACCAGCACTGTATGTGTGTGTGTGTGTGATCCACCCACGTCGATCATGTTCCTCCAGCCCTCTGTCCTTCCACTGAGCAAGGGCTCATTGTGGGCCAGTCCAGCATTGTTGATGCATACGTCCACGCCCTTGTGCAGCGTCTTGATCGCTGAAAACATGGACAGGATCTCTTCCTCGTTGGATAGGTCACACTTGTATGGGATCAGTGTGCCACTGTAGCCTGCGCTCTGGCATTCTGCTGCCAGCTTCTGAAAAACACAGGTCAGAGCAAATTTAACAACATACATATGTGTATAACTATAAGTTGCCATATAAATGACCATAAACTGATAATCAGGACTGAGACACTGTTGGGTAAGAGCTGGAAATGATTAGCCTGCAGCACCATTATTAAGAAATATGATAAATACCCTGCTCACTCACACACTAAGGAAGCAGCGAGAACGTGCAACCATAAAACCAACACAGCATCAGTTGAGGGTCAGAGGGAGCCTGACAGCACCAGTATAGCTAAAACCACTCCAGACAGAGTATGTTTCGGATAATAAAAAGCTAATTAATCGAAATTCCCCCTTTTGCCAAAATCCAAATCATGACCCTGGATGAGAAGAAGCAAGCTGTGCACTGATGGGATGCCTCTTCCTTCCTTTGGGATACAGCTGGGCTGAGTTAGCTGCAGGAGCCTGGACTGGCTACACTCCAACCAGGTCAGCTGGCTGTCCACCACTGTGGGGTTTGATACCAACTGACACAGATCCCCCTGCCAGGCACAGCTGCACCAGTCACCTGATGTCTCCCTCTGGGTGCCAGTCAGACAGGAGGGGGGGATGGGTGAAAAGGGCAGGGATGGTGGTGAACAGAAATGATGCACATCACTGTGTATCACTCTGCCTGTGTGACAATCTTTGCAGACAAAAGTCAACCATGTCTATGAACTAATGGAAACATTGACCCTCTAAACTTTTAAAACACCTTACATTAGCATGTGTGTCCTGTAACAATGAGTCCATTTTGCGTTGGCATACTTGGTCTTAAAAAGGCCAAAACGCACTGAAATCAATAATTGCCGTACCTCATTTGATGTGCGTCAATTGGTGCTCCTATGGCGCACTGCAGGCATCAGAACAGGCAGTATTTTGGGAAAAGGTGGGTATGGTGGCGGCAGAAAAGATAACAGCTTTGGTACCTGGGTTTGACACCTTTGGTGCATGTTTGGCCATGTAAAACAATAGGTGTACTTCAAAACACACTCTCAGTATAACATGTGTGAAGTATGAACATGACGTTACATCCAAATATTTCCAGTGCAACTACAATGTAGCCTTTTTTTCCTCCAGTGATCTAAATCAAATCAACAATAAAATGTTGGTTTTGGCCTCAGTCCCACATAAGGAAACAGTAAGGGCTTATTTCCAGACGTATCACTTTGTCCAACTATGCAAGACGACATCCATCAAAGCACTGGGATGGATCTAAACCTCTACCACAGTTCAGAGCAGCATGTCACATGTTGAGAGTGGGACCATGAGTATACAAAAAGGGTGAGTAATGTGATAGATCAAAACTTGGCAGTGAAGCACATCAAAACTGATGATAACTACTTAGGCAAGACTATACGAGAGGATGGACCTGGTCCTTTCAGTCCTGGCCAGGCTCACAGTTAGACAGTAGACAAAGACTTGTACAAACCCCTAAACAATTAAAGACATAATCACACTTTGGTTTTCTTCAAAAGTTCTTTTGTACTAGGATGTTGAGTACTGAACCTTGCTAAGTACTACAGTATATCTGCTGATCTTGGCAGCCACTGCAGTCGCTCCTTAAGGAAACTAAATTGTGAAGCCTGCTTTTCAGAATCAGGATGAAAATGGATTGAGGATCACTATAGCTTTTTTTCCTAACAAAATGCATAATTGAGAGAATGCACCCCATCTCACACTTGGAGTGTGCAGATTTCCCTGCTCTTGCTCTAAACTGTTTAACTTGGATTATCCAGAGAGAAGGCATTACCCAAATAAAGCTGTCAAAATGCTAAAACACTGAAAACTTGTCTCATCAGTAAAACTACCATTAACTAGTTTGCCGGTGCCATAGACACGTAAACCACCACCATCTGTCCTTAACCTTATATGAATATATAAACTGCCTTTAGACCAAAGATCTTCAGTTCGCACTCGCATGAATCCCTGGGAGGGACAGGCAGGAATGGGCAGGCAGACAGACTGTTGGTGGACAGGCTCTTTGTCTTTTTTCAGAAAGGAGGATAATGTAAAGAGGAAGTCAGGCCAGTATTTGTTAGACAGGGAGAATTAGTTGTGTTACTGAGGTTTAAGTGCGAGCAGCAGAGCAAACAGGCTGTGATCATGGTCCAACAACAGGAAGTCTCTGGCTGTGAATCTCTACGTGTGTGTGTGCGCGTGTTCTGGCACCAACGATACTGCCATGGCCAACACCGGCCCTCATTCTGGCCACGCCCACAGCAATGGCACTACAGCAGGCTGTCCCACAGATAAGCAAGCAGGCCTGAAAATGCTGCAGCAACGCAGTTGGCAAACGCACTCCACGCACGATTCATTCATCACAATCCAAACTACAACTGGACAGCTGAGGGTTAGGCATGTTTGGCATCACACTGTTAAAGACGGGGATGAAAAATGAGAGTCCGAAAAAAAAAAATAAGTCAATGACAAACTCACACACAGCAGTACTAACAGAGCCTTGGGGAAACACAAAATAAAACTGAAGTTAAGTATGTTTGAGGGGGGAGGTGTAATGGAGGTGCACAGGACATGCCCCAAAATCGATCAAATACAGCAATGGAATCCAATACACCAAATTTAAACGTGT
This sequence comes from Gadopsis marmoratus, assembly GCA_036023855.1. Taxonomy (NCBI): domain Eukaryota; kingdom Metazoa; phylum Chordata; class Actinopteri; order Centrarchiformes; family Percichthyidae; genus Gadopsis; species Gadopsis marmoratus. Next base: position 17,272 of record JAVQJF010021157.1, read on the forward strand.
ACCAGGATGTAGTCACGTGAGTGACTAGTCTTGCTCGTTCATTCACTTCCTGTCTGACAAAAGGACCAGGAGTGGCTGGATCAAAAAAGTGTTGCCGATGTGTATTGTGCAAGATGAGAGATGCAGTTCACTGAGCAGTGTCACACAGAAAAGATACTTTGCCATTTTTACCACAAACGACTGTCTTGACTTGCAAAATTATCTTTTAAATTGGCAAGCATCCTGTGTGTAATTCATGGCACAATTCAAACGGGATAAAAAATTAAAATAACGTCTCTCTCGCCATTGACTACCGTACATATTCTCAATATTTACAAGTGTTTTACAAACCTATTTTCATATCACCTGAATTATCAGGTACTTTCATATGCTGTTGGGAAACACACGGTGGTTATGGAGGATTTGTGTACACAACGCTCTGTACCTCACAATAAAATCACTGTTTGCTATTACCCAGACAGTCTTGAGATAAGACCAATACTGACAGATAAAGACTCTTACAATTCAAAAGACAAATAATGTTACAACAGGTTCTAAAGCCTTTCCATGTTACAGTAATGGGTGCACATAGACCCACATAGCACTCTCCGACACCACATGCCTACATGGTCACATTCATGGCCTCTAACCCCTGCAGGGGGCTGTTATATAAAGTCTACAATGCAAAGGACATCATTGTCCCACACCATGTTCATTAATCATTCACCCACCCACGATAGAACTGGTGTAAATGGATCAGCAAAACAACTCGCTAGAGAAGGGAAGGAGAGATAAAAATAAAGATGCCAAAGCCCTAAAGGCAGACAAGCTTTCAGTGTTGAGCCAGATCAATAGCATAAGGCAGAAGCCATGTGCAGAGAGAGCTGGGAAATTAGATTTGTCTCAGGTTGACTCAGGAGGTCTCCCAGACAAAAGAGGGATTCTGTTTACAGACCACTGTGCCTCCTCCTATTCTCTAAAAACACTGGTTAAAAAAAATAAATGTAATGCCCCCATAATTCAGCCAGTAACCCCTCCCATCTTAATCCTTCCTGCCCCATCTCTTAAGTACCTGTAACACAAGAGTATTTTTCTTGTCATAATGCATTTTCATCCTCATTACTGGAGGCTGTTGTCCAGCGATCACGAAACGTGTGCAGATGGAGAGAGGGAGGGTTGGCAGCCAGAAAGTGTAGCAGAAGGAGAGTGAGAGAAAAAACTAAATCTGAAGCATACTGTGTTAAAGCTGATCAAAATGCAGCTTCAAGGGAAAAACCACCCCAATAGATGAATTCACAAAAGACTAATTTAGCACCATTATCTTCAGCAACACGACCCCCTGAAACAGTGTTTAAAGATACCATGAAATTTCACTAGGAGCTAATCCAGAAAAAAAAAAAGATTTATTGATGTTGATATTAACAAGAAGGTCTCTGAGGAACCCACCTAATTGTGACACTACTAAGCCTCATCATCCAGCTGAACTATTGTGGGACATATAATTAGGACTCTTTCATGTTTAGCCTGAGCACGATCATACTGAATGTGGGGTCAAAGGTGACAGTAGGCTGTATAATAGGATTGCAGTGGGATAGAAGGGATGGTTGTGCGATTAGCTCTTCTTCACACACACACCAAAAGAATGCCACCAAAAGGTCTAAAGGTTGAGCGGGGTGGTTTAACAGTTGTTCCTTCAGGATAGTCCCATCAAGAGAAGGAAATAAGAAAAATAATTACACCCTTTGTAAGGAACTACAGCTTTTCTGGGGAGTTCATATCAATGGGGCAATTTAGGAAGCCTAGCAGCACCTTGAGAAAAAAAAAAAAAGAATTTTACTTTAAACACTATTATTTAAACACTACTATTTAAACACAGTGCTTTGCTGATGAGTAAATTAAAAAAGCATTACAAGTGCATGACAATCCGTGTTTGCTATGGCAGGGTATATATGCAGGAATCCTGAAGATAAATTCCAAACCCTTTTGAACATATTTTTAGACTGCAACGCCAGAGGTTGCAACTGGTTATCAGCAACACACCTTAACTTACATTTACAGTACTATACCAGTACATTTATTTTCAGACTGCAAAACAGTCTTAGTTGAACCTAATTCAGATGGACTTTAAGGGAACAAAACTCGAGAATAAAGTAGTGACTTGCACAAAGGCAAGGTTTATTGAAAGTATTAATAGTCACATACTCAGACTCTCTCTCACACATTAACAAAACATTTTCACTAACAAACATTTCATTTGGCCTAAGAAATACATCGGCCATAAATTATATTAAATCATCTCGACCTAGACAGTCTGTCTGAATCTATGTTCCAAATAATACCTCATAAAATGCGATTAAGATGTTTTAATACTTCAAGGGTCTTAATTTTTTTTAAACTGATTAATTTAATACTTTAAGACCCCGCGGATACCCTGTATCACTATCTGGCTCTAATGAAAAAGGCTTGTAGAACTGTGACGGACTAAAGACAAAGCAGGCCGCCAGGTGTTGAGTAACAGACTGGTGAAACCAGTGTGACAGCATTGTATTTGCCCAAACAAAGTGATGAAAACCAGGCGAAGGCAGCAGCAGATCTTTATTCTACATAAGAAATTAAACAACGCAAGGAATTAATTTGTCAGCAATAGTAGATCAACTACAGAGAGTAGCCTTTATTCATACATTCACAAAAAATTTTAAATAATAAAAAAAGTCTCTTTTTTTTGTAGTTGAAACATGCTGAGGGCTGAGGTGAAGCTTCCTTCTAGTGAACCAGCATGCGTCACGTGCCTCCTCAATGTCACGTGATGGGTTATTCCTGCACCTGATGCCGGGCCAGCGCTACAACAACTTTGCTCTCACCACAGGCCTGAGGGCGGCCCTGATGCTGGTTATGAGCCACATTAGTATGCATGCTAAATGTATGATAACCTGAGCCCAGAGCAGACAAGAAAAACAGACTTAGGAGAGGGTGTCATGGACACAGTGTTGATCAGACGCGTCCAAAACGAAACCCTTTCAAAACGGGGCCAGCCTGAGCTAGCGCCTCTTGGCAGGTGAGCTTAGAGCAGCCATGAAATGTTTCCAATATCAAACAAAAACACCCAGCCACAAATCCAATTTGGCCTCTGTCAAAGCAAAAACAATCCAATTTGCATTGTTTCTCAACCCCTCCCCATTTTTAGAAATACTGAACTCAAGTGGTCTGTTTGTGTTGTGAATCCTTTCACCACAAAGTGCTTTCTTTTGCGCTCTGCTCTCTCTGCTACAAATATCCATTCAATTACAAGAGCTTCTGCAGTTGCACTTAGCGTTTACATGACGTCTTCCTCCCTCACACACCAGGGCCCCCCCCGCTCTCTCTCTCTCTCACACACACACACATCCACACAGTGTAGAGAACAGCTTCATATCAGTCTCCAACAGGCCAGGGCAGGACAGGAAGCGCCCCACCCATCATAGGAGGAGGCCCGGGCAGGGAATGTCAAAAGCCAGTAAAGGTGCAACCTTGACAGATGATAAGCACAGAGAGGACAGCGCAGTGGTGGTCCAGGGAGAATGGCCCATAGGGGGCACTGAGCTGTCTAGACCTATCAGACTGTTAACTGCCTGAGACCTCAGTGATTTAGCATAAGTAATTAAAAACACTCCTGACACAAGGGCTTTAAATATTTTATAGAGTGGAGCGAAGAAGTTAGACTGATTTAAATGTATTTTCTTGCTGGTGAGTTACGGACAAAGTACATCGCATCAGGATTTCAGTAGTCAGAATAAATGAATAGAAATAAGATCTTAATATCTGATTCCACCTGCTCTTGAGGGGGTATAAAATCTCCTATTGTACTGGCTCTTTCTACCCTGGCATGTTAGGGTACACAAAAGACCATTTTCTCCATGCAGATTTCTTGCACAGACTGCACAAAAGCCTGGAATAGGTGATGGTGAGTTTTAAAATGAATTTCAAGCTGAAAATGTAGTGAGCTGAGGCTAGTAGTGTTCATGTACTCGTGGGACCATTACAGAGATGAAATACACTGCTTTCTTATCAGCATCACCTACCCTCATCTCAGAAATCTGTGCCTACATACCCATATGTCACTGATATCCGAGAAAACAATCTGGACTGTTGCTTTGGGAGGATTAATATATGAGGAAATTCTGCTATTTCTTTTTGTTGGTGAGAATGTTGCTTATCTTGGGGGGCAGGATCCATAGAAACATGGTGGATTATTAGTTAGGTATACATCTTTGTCAGTTCACTCAAGTGGAAAGTGTACAGTAAGTGGAAAAGCTTTCTGCATGGTGAGCCGAAGAAGCCATGAGGTAACTCGATGAGCTCAGGAGAAAACTGACACGGGGAGTCAAACGGCAGCTGCGCAGGTGAAGACCGCAGGGCTGCGATTTCTTTCACAGCCGATGACACACAATGTTAAATCCCCAATGATTGGAACAGTCATGGATACTGTAATTAACATACATAGACTAAATGGGGTTTTGTAATAAGAGCAGGTTTGGGAAATGTTTAGCGCATATACCTTCTGTTCGGTTGGTCGATATGCTATCGTCTGACCAATGAGAATTTAAACTGACAAACGCTGGTGGTACTTTCATAAGGAGAAAAGGCCTCTTAATTCATTATTTTAAGGGGCGGGAGGGACATAGGATAGGATAGTGATAGGCTGTATTGTGTTAAAAATAACATTGATTATGAATAAATATTCTCCTATATTTTATGCAACAAATGTGTTTTAATAATTATATGCTTTAATGGACAATAAGGCATAAGCCAAAACACATCCGTGTTCACTAGTTTGAACCATAGACTGTATATAAATATGGACAACATATCAGACAACCATCCACGTTAGCTGATGGACACGGAAATTGTGTCCCACTGAAAAATCAAAGTACAACTAAAATGTTCTCAAAGTTGTTGTCTGTCATTTTAGGCCGTTATGATGCTGATGTTTGCTCAAGTGTTAATTTTTCTGATAAGTTTGGTCTTAATTTGATGCTATAAAAAGGAGGCGTGACGTCTCGATTGACAATTTGCGGTGTCCTTGCGATTGGTTCACCCAGTGTATGGGCGGGACCTCGGTACTAGGCTGCACCGTGGATCACTACAGTGCAGACTATGACTCCAAATGACATCACCAGCGCAAGATGGCTGCTCCCATATCAGGGAGATTTGGAATTCGTTTTCATCCATCTTTATATACAGTCTATGCTGCTCACGCATAGCCTAGCTAGATATTCCATGCAGGCCTGCCAAGGAATTAACATTGTATGCGTGAAGGAGCAGCAGTACGTTTGTTAAGCAGCCATAAGACATGTTTCAGCTGCTTTGGTGTTGTGTGGCCATGGTTTACCGTTTCAATAGTTCTTGTGCTGGGATCACCAGTCGATCTCACGCTGGTCGGCTCCGAGGCTCATCATTTCAGTATAAAATTATTAGTTTACATCCATTGACTAAATTAATCAACTAATCGATTGCTTGAAGAGTAGATAGAAGATCATCTTTGGTTGACTACAGCCCTAGAAATGATGAACCAACCATCCAACTCTACATTTTGTACATCACACTTATCAATAAAGACTAAAAAGAGACAGAAACAAAGTGAGGCAGAGAGTACGAGACAAAGAGTAAAGCTGTCTGACCTGATCCACTTCAAATCCTTTCTGGTGTGAAATCTAGTCACTGTGAAATATCAGCATGGGCCGTCCAGACACAATGTACAGGAGTCGGATTTGCAGACAGAGAGACAATGATTGACTTTTATTGTGTCACCTCAGCTTTTGAAGCATGAGCGAGTACCTTTTACCTCCTTCAGAATGGAAACAAAATCGAAGCTGGTCAGCCAAGCTCTAAAAATGACCTGCCGGGCTCATCTACCAAGGGCTTCCAGTTTTAATTTAGAATTCTTTCTAAACTAAATATAACCAATGTACTCAAATGTCATTTTCTCAAAATACCCAACAGCACTGACAATCCAGATTTAAAAAAATATAAAAAAAAACAATTTGTCTGTCAGTTATGCTGCTGGTTTGAGTTTTCCGATCCGACAGTTTCTTTTTTTGCTGAGCACAATCATTTGATAGATGATGGCCTTTGGGGAAGAGATTATGCATAAAATATGTGCAAACTAAACACAGACTGTGTATGCCAACCACAAAACAGCTTAGCACCAAAAACCCCACAAAAAAAAAAAAAAGATTATTGCCAAGTTTATAAAATTGCAGGATTCTGACAGACGCCTCTTTTGTGGGTAGCCTCAAAGCACCCAAAAAAAATGTCAGGTTCACGGCATCGGTTTTAGATGCACAATACAAATGAATCTATTTATAATTATTATTTCTGCATTTAGCCACGGTTAAAACAAATGGGACTACCTGCAGCAAAGATAGAAAAGTAATTATCCCCTGAAAATTAAATGAATGCCCATTTAAAACACTGAATCATTCACAGATGTGCTATATGATGATAGTACACATCACAATTTTATTGACCAGTGAAGGAACATGAGCTGAAATTGTGGCCCTTCCTTCGGGGTCCTAATAAAACATCCATTTATTTGCGGTGAATTATTTTACACAAGCTTGAAGAATTAGGTTGTGTCGTTTGTCTGTCTGCGTACAGTATAATACAAACTATCCAGGAGTCATTAGGTCCATAAGTGATTCATTGAATTTAACTGATTACACGACAGACCCAACGCCATCCCCACATCCCAGCCTCCCCGCCCCCAAGAGCAACAGCACTGACACTAATCTCCTCTATAACAGCCCTGACCTGCAGATAATGCAAAAACATAAAAATGCAACACATGGTTCGCTTATATTGCAAAGGTTTAGGCATGCACTTAAAGACACGTGTTAGCAACCAGGTTATGGGAGTTTCAGTTAGCAAATACTGTTCTATATACATTTCATTACTACTCAAGGTTCATTTGTGAAATCAAGGTTAGGAGAAAAAATAAATTAAAATCACTCATCTAAATTCAAAGTAGGTGGAGTTTCCCTGCCAAATGTGGTAAAAGAAAACAAAAGGAATAGCCGTTTTAAATCCAATATTTGTGTTTTATTTGGGGATTGTTTGAATTGTGATGATCTGCAACTGGAGTTCACACTCCCATAACTGTGTGCATCACATCGTGCTAGGTAAGCAGCAGCTATAATCCAACATGTGGGCTATGTGGGTCAGAGTGCTTTAGAGGTGAAAGAAAAAAACAAGCCAAAATAATTGTCAGGTTAGTTTTCTGTCATATGACTAATCGCTGCAGCTCTAGTAACAAGGTGTTGTCACGTTCCTCTAGTAACAAGGTGTTGTCACGTTCTTCCGAGTCAGAAGTGAGCTCAGACTTAAAATCATTCCAATATGGCAGCAATCTTACAAACATGCACACGGTTTGGTGATCTTGCCACTGAAATCTGATTCTGCGCTTAAAGAAAATGTGCATACTCTCAATGGCACACTTTGACTGCACTGTCCTATGCACAGAGGACATTTTTACAGCTTTTGTGACCTCAAAGGACTACACTGAGTGCACTGTTGAAGGGATTTTTCTTCCAGCAAAATAAAAGCGTCGCCCACAGGAGTTAATGAGGAGCTGTGTTGCTGCTACTTGGATGCGGCCCTGGAGTCTTCATTCCTGCACAGAGCCCATGGTGACCACACGTCTCCCTTCCGCTCGCCGCTCCCCCACTGCCTACTCTATAGTCTCACAGACAACACCACAATGCTGCAGCCACAGCTCTCCACTCTGCTTTCGCCATGTGTTTACACAGAAAGACAGAAACCCATTACATTTGAATGCATTTCTCCCTTTTGCCATTGGTTTGCTCTGGTCTACCATAAGTGAGAATATTGCCGTTGGAAAATAGTGACCATAAATGTTTTATTTCCCCACGTAAAGAAATAAACACCAAAAAGGGAAGTTCAAGAACAAATGGATGGACACTTGCATCCTCCCACTAGCAGCATGCCAGGTTTGGCACAACTACAGCAAGAACTCAGTTTACATAGCAGAGAGAGTACAATACTGGCTTTGTCCCTCAACTCACTACTCTCCAAGATCTTGTACAAGTGATGAAATAGAATGGTAGAGATGGAAACCTGTCACTCTATACAACCTGAGCTCTCCCTCTCTCTCACTTGGCCAAATGTTTAGTTAGTCGAATCTAAGCTTTGGTTTCACGTATCGTAATTCAAAACAAGCAATACTTACGATTGCTCTGGCTGCGATGTAGTCAGCTCTTTAATGCTGACTGACGCTTGAATTATGTAAAACTACTACAAAAGATTTTTTACATGTGTCCTTGTTTTAGCTGAAACAAGCGGCCTCAGTTAACTATTGACATGAGGGGCCATGTGACCAGAGTATGAATGGAGGGAGGCCATCTATTGCACAATTCATACTCACTGACTGTATGCACGTATGGGCAGCAGTGTGTGTGATCAAGGTGGGGAATTACTCGTATGTAAGAAACAAGACCTAACTTAAGAAAAATTCCAATTTCAAAGAAAGAAGAAATAAAAAACCTAAACTCTGACATGACTTACAACATGCCTGGGTAATTCATGCTTTCACGACATCATCAGTTCCTGAAACTGATGTTGCTACAATATGTTTGCCAAACAACGGTGCAGCAGCAGAAATGGGTATAACAGCCAATATAATTATAATACAAGATATATATATATATTATAATCATCTATAACATAATTCACACAATGGCTACCGTACAATGTTACGGTGTTGTATGCTTCACAGTAGTGAATACAAACGTGGATGTACTGGTGATATTCATGCCACCACATGCCAAGTTTGTGTTCTCTACTGTAAGAAAAACAAATTTGCCATCTATAAAAAAGGTGCATGCAGATGTAGCAGGCCTTCTGCAGCCCAGTGCTGGAAGCTAGGACAAGTGTGGAGAGAGGAGAGTGAGGCTAAATTATTGCCCGCCAAGATAAGCAAGGTGCAGTGCCTTATGGCTTATGGTTAGACAAGAGCTAGTGGGGAATGGCCACCGACACCTGCGCTGGAGGAGGCGTCTGACTTCCAGTCGACGGTCCACAAACACCATTGTGCCACAGAGTGTGTCAGAAGTTGAATTGCAACCACTGCATTACGTTGCCTTGCATGTTCCTCGAGAACAGATGCATTTTAAAACTAGAGCCGTAACTGCACTGGTTCAATATTTGGACGGCATATTCGCCTGCAGCTCAAACATAATCACCACTAGCACCAATTACTTTCATAGTCGGGATGAGAGCAGAACTTAAATAAGGTTTGGATGGTAGTGGGTGTGACATAAGCTAAATGTGATACGGGTGTGTCCTAAACCACAACAGAAATGAATGTTGCTGTACAACGTCTAGGTGGGAAAAGGAGTTTAATCAATGGAAGTTTATAAACTGAGATTTACATGGTTATATTTAACCAGGAGCGTTTTTGTGTAAGCCTATTGGCAGAGACAGTTGAGAGCCTAAACCTTATGATCAAGACAGACAATATTATACAATCTAGACTCGTTCTCCCACAAGACTGGGGCCACTCCTAAAAACATCCATGGCCATCCACCGACACCGCTGCAGTGAGGTAACATGACTCTACCTAAACAGTCTCCTACTGTAACACTGGCAGCAGATGAAGGAAGTGTCACTTGGCAAGACACACTGAACCCTTCCTTGCCAGCTCCGTAAATGTTGCTGATGACCCTGACCTCTGACCTCACTGCAGAAGGTCAACCAAAAAAAAAAGTAAGTGAATTTCCCAGCAAGGATTAATAATCGAGATGACAACAGATTAGAGGTGTGGTGGGATATGCAGAGTCATGCTGGTTTAGTAGCATCACATTTGCTTCATTTGGTGATACTGTATGCCAAAAAAAATACAAACCCAAATACATGCCTGTAACATTAATTTCGGTAAATTGGTATCAGTAGCTGGTCGGGATTACGCCATGGTTTAAGGATACACCTGTTGTGATGCCACTGTTCCATAGTCGATCGATATTTTGGATCTAGCGAGTACAATATATTAACCATGTAAAACTAACAGGATTAACGGGGCACTTTTAAAAAAATGTGCAATTGGCCACCTACAACGTAACGTAACGCTGGACTTGTTAATTTCACAAATAGAGCTGCGTTAGCTACATTCCGCAAATAGCCAGTGTGCAGACAGCTAAAGGGCTAAAGGTTTGTAGCTGAAGTTGTGAAGCTAATGTTAGCTAGCAGTTAACGTTAGTTAGCTAGTTTGTTGTCGCTGTAATAGAGCTAGCTACTCCCACGAGTCGGGCCGACTTAACGCACAGCTGTTAATGATACTAAATTAAAATGCCCACCTCTATTTTGTCGACATTCCTGGCACAGCCGACGACCCTCATGCCTTGCTGGACCAGTGCCCGGGCTACAGCCGCTCCAATCCCCACCGAGGCTCCGGTCACCAGGGCCACTCTGCCTTTCCACCGCTCCATCTCTCTCTCCTCCTCCTCCCCCCCCCACACACTCCCGTTTGCTGTCTACACCGGCACCGTACAAGAAAACCAGCTCCCGTGCTGCGCCTCTCCGCCTGCTTAGTTCAATGCTGCAATGAGTGCAGCTACCGGTTTGCTGCACGATTAATTCAAATCCGAGGGACGCGGCAGCTACAGCCTCCCGTCTCCGTCTGTGCAGCAGCCAGGACAGCGGCGGGCAGTGTGCCTAAACCCGGATCCATGCGCTCCTCTGGATAGAATATGAAGAGCTGTGGCGTGTGTGAATGTTTGGGTCACGTCACCGCCCACTTTGCCTTTGAGCTCTGGAGGCTGGAATGCTCTCCGCGTGTGGTTATCTACCGCCGCCTACTGGAGAGCATTCAAACAACACCCAAGTGTTTCGCATGTTTACCTTCACGTATTTCCCCCCCCCCCCCGTTATCAAAATATTTGGGTCGGTGTGTAATCAGGAAATTAAGTAGATTTCAGCGCTATCGTGGTATTTTATAAATCAAGCAAATACAGTGGGCTCGAATACGATAGTTTGATAAATATGAATGTCCACATTACCGTCTTTGGGAGTCATCACCAAACATCCAGTTTCCGTTGCAAGGACTAAGACTAGTCCCAGACTATATCAAGCAATGTTCTCAACTCAGGACTAAGCCTACTGCTGGTCTGGTGAACTGGCCCACTGTTTAATTGGTAAAGACTAGGACAACGTGGCTCAACGAATAAGAACTCTAGTCATTTATATTTCTTCTAGGATCAAAATATACACAGCTCAAAAAAGTTAAAGGAACACTTTTTAAGCAGAGTATCGCATCAAGTCAATTAAACTTCTGGGATATTGATTTGGTCAGTTAAGTAGCAGAGTGGGTTGTTAATCAGTTTCAGCTGCTTTGGTGTTAATGAAATTAACAACAGGTCCACTAGAGGGCAACAATGAGACGACCCCCAAAACAGGAATGGTTTTACAGGTGGAGGCCACTGACATTTTCCCCCCTCCTCATCTTTTCTGACTGTTTTCACTAGTTTTGCATTTGGCTACAGTCAGTGTCACTACTGGTAGCATGAGGCGACACCTGGACCCTACAGAGGCTGCACAGACAGTCCAACT
>JAVQJF010021158.1:0-12370 GCA_036023855.1 Gadopsis marmoratus
GTTTATGTTTAGGGTTTATTCTTAGGCTTGAGTCAAAGATGGCTGCAGCTCCACCTCCTCGGCCTCGAGGAATGTGAGTATTGATGTGACTGGATTCATTTAGGCTGACATATTCATCAGGACACAGCAGGTTTCAGTAAGACAGAATAAATCAATGTGATGGTCTGATATTAGATCATTAACTAGTACAGCTTTAGATGACAGAGGCCTGCTGTTTAAGAGTCCACATTTAATTCTCCTGTTTTGTTGTACTGGTGCAGTGGTGGTCTTGATTATATAGGGTTTTTACGTATTGTTGTACTGTTTTTATGTATCTGTTTACTTTTGTTTTAGTTAATGTGAGTGGTGGGGGGGCAGACACCCTCTCTTTAGGGTGGGTAACTGTGGAAGCAGGTGTAGGACTGCAGCTCTGCCTCCTAAATGTTTTTATACTGCGTCTGAGTGCTAAACCTAAAGTGTTAAAACTGACAGAAGTGAGCAATAGGTCATCAAAGACAGAACAGCTGTTCTTATTTTTCAGATTATTTCAAAATGGAACTACAGCAAACCACATAGTAAGTTATTTTAAACAGTTCAGTACTGATGAGATGTAGTCAGAGAGGACTTTGGTATTTAAATACTAAGAAATGCTTTTTTCTCTTTGCTATAATTTGACAGAGACCAAGTGAAAGAAAATTTTACTTTTGTATTCATCTGTTTCTTTAAAAACAACAATCGTTTCCAAAGCAGCAGTCTAACTTAATGAATATACAACAGTCTCCTGAACACATCCTTTGATGGAGAAGCTGTCCCTCCTGGCAAACATAAGAAGCAGTAGGTGTGGTGTCGGGGGGTAGAGGCCTGCTGTCCTCTCTCCTGAGAGGCAGGCTGCAGCCTGGGGACCACTGGGGCATTTGGTCGGGGCAGATAAATATTGATCACAGAGATTTCCTAATGCTGATGTATGGCTGTGACGGGACAGGTGGTGGCTCCACAGCTTCCCAGCACCGCGTCAATTAATCTACTCTGTCATGTGAGGAACCAGCCGTGAATTACCCAACACTTCCTGTACAGCACAGTCCATAAACCGCTGATTGCACACACGCACTTCCGCCTCCTCCTGGATGGATAGAATGTTATATGAACTTGGTTTATTTCACCTCTGTGCATCCTTGGAAAACTGATGGAGTTTTCTTTTCCTCTTTCACGCCCACATTCTGATACAGTCAGACTGGACGCTGACAGGTAACACGCCACGTTCAGCTCCGCCTCTAAGGATAGAGGGTGTCTGATGCTGCACAGATTGTAAAGCTCTCTGAGGCACATTTATCACTTTTGATCTTGACAGAGATAAAACGGTCTACATTTGCAGGTGTTCATGTTCAGTTTCAACACGAAACGCAAGGTTCACCCCACCGAGTGTGAAACAACATTTCCTACGGTCCAAACTCCAGTCTGCTAGTCACCGCGGAACTACCTGATACCAACCATACGCGATTCATGTGAGGGCACAGAGCCTCCATTAATCTCATTACTCTGCACCACCTGACAAGGAATTATCTGGCTGGGTCCAACTGCTGGTAAATAATTGGAGCAGAAAGTGATCCTACCTCATTAATACAGCCTGGATTAGCATCAGTCACTGGCCTACTTACTGTAAAAGCCATGCAGCCTGTTGTGAGACAGAGGTGTGAGAAAGACATACAGTGGGAGCCACTGAGGAGCTGGAGGGGAACGGAAATCTGCAACATGTGCAAAAGTGCACTGAAGAAAGGGAAAACTTTTCTTCAGACTTCTCTGACAAAAAGGAGCACTTTGTTCCAGAGCAAGAAAGCTCTGCTCAGATTATTACAAATTACACTCAGAGGAGGATTCCTGCCTCCGTCACTTTTCTTCTAGTGCAACCACCAGGTCCACATATCCAAAACCCCTTTTGGACTATGGCAAGTCCTTTTAACATTTAATCCGTAGGGCTGACGTAGCGACTTAGTTTCTGATTCACAGATATCTTTAATTCAATTACAGATATCAGTAATTGCTTTTTCACTAGTAAGAATAACGATTACAGATATGTACAATTTAATTTTGACATGTTGAAAAAGGGCTTGTGACTAGTGGAAATGCATTTCCGATATATTCGACATATCAACAAACCATTTCGGATATGTGGGCGTCACATTATAAAGTGACACAACGCCATTGGTCGAATTTGAAATAGCCTAAGTAGCCTAAGTTTAGCATTGTAGTGTCTGTAGAAGTTAGACACTCTCTCGTTGTCTCTCTGCTATGCAGCATTGGCTCACTGATTCATATGCAGGACACACACCAACACACACACACACACACACACACACACATAATCAGATTCACTCCTTGACACGTGCAGCTACACATCCACTGTTATTTATTGGATTTTCATCAGAAGGTTCTGCCTCAGAGGCAACAGTTGCAGTGCATGCTGACTGTGGAAACACTTAGTCACTTTCACCACATCATCTGAAAGCTCTGCACAACAGTTGTAGCTATTTGCCTTTTTCCTGCAGTGTAAGTGGAACTGGCCAAACACTAAAGCCTGGATTATACTCCGGCGCACGTGTACACAGACAGCAGCGGACAGCTGTGTTCCCGTAGTGGTTCTGTTGATACTCGTTTCTGGAGGCGGCTTGGAGGACATGTTCCACACATGTACCTTAGATCGGCGTCTAAAGGAAACTGCCCACAGGGCAATTTCCCTCCACGATGTGTTGCATGGTCGATTGTATTGTTTTAAAGATTAACTGTAGCGATGCGGGAAACGACGGACCATTTTAATATTGTGTCTGTAGCAGACTGGTCGGATGTCCGCACAGAGCCTACGTGTACACCCTCTGATGACGGAATGTACGTCACGCAGACCCTTGCGCAGATGCAGGAAGTATAAATTAGGCTTAATGCTAGACAATTCTACAAAGTCACACTACAGTATATTTAACCATTCTGTTGAACGTTCAGTGAATTTTACCGGTAAACTTCAAAAAGATTCCTACAATATCTGCTATTGCAAATGTTTTTGGAATATTATATCATTCAAAAGGTATACTTGCAAACAGGGTTTTGAATCTGTGTGTGTGTGTGTGTGTGTGTGTGTGTATGTGTGTACACACACATAAATAAACAGGCAAAATGTAGTGATTTAAAAGGCAAAAGCTGTTTCCCAACAGAGTGGAAAGAATCAGTTGTGAAATATAACATGAGAATACAAAATCAGTTGGTACCATGAACAATAAGATTAGGCTCAGATTTAATAAAAAGAGTACTCTACATAAAAAGAGGGATCAAATTGATCGCAGAAAAGTCACTAATCAAAATTATATTATTAATAATAATAACATGATACAGTCAGTGGAACTGGCTAACAAGCTAAACTAATTATCATTATGTACCTTCAATCTAACAAACCATGTAGAATAACTCTTCCCTTTGCATAAGGTGACACCAAATTGCTGTCTACTTTTTGTTTTGGCATTAACTCAACACGAAAAACAAAATAAATATGTAATAATTCACTGATATTATTTTATTCTTTATTTGAGGGACTCTCTCGTCTTGGTTTTTAAAATGCCGTTTTGCACTTTAGTCTTTGTTTAGTGATGCTGTGTAACGTAGTTTGAAACTTGCTTTGGAGCAGGGCTGTATGTAGAAGTATTATTGGCTACTTAGACTCTTTCATGAACTTCACTGAACATTGTTGTGCAGTGAGCTTATTCATGCTTCCTGTTTAAAACATGCTTGTTGTTACAGAAAGTGAAATGGTCTGTATAGCGCTCTCAGTCCGCGATGAGGCGTGGGAACTGATGCTGTATTAAACCTAGTTTAGGGTTATTTTTACACTGATGCACCTCCTCTGTCGCACAGCCTCCACCCACATGGTACCGACAGAAGATGTGTCTTTGTGCGTAAGAAAAGCCGGTTTTCTCTTCAGTCGTATGTTGGCTGATGTGAGCAGGAGGAACGACAGTTATTGGAGTAGGCTACAACAATGCTCTGTTTTCTCACTCTTTCTGTTCGCTGCTGCTGGTTGCTCCAGCCCTCCTCGCTCCTTGTCTCAGTAATCCATCTGTCCATGCCTTTTGACTTTCTACCAGTCCTCTCTACACCTGCAGGAGTAAGTAAAACGTTTTATATATAGCACTTATTTAACAGAGTTTACAAAGTGCTTTACATCGCATCAATACACTGATAATAATAATAACAAATAGAAAATGCATATAGAAAATGAATGAATGAATGAATATGCATAAGCAGAAACCTGCCAGCACCCAGAACTGAGGAATTATTGAAATGCCAGTTTTTAATTGTTGTTTGAAAGAGTCAACAGACTCAACTGATCTAAGATAAGGGGGGAGGTTGTTCCAAAGTCTGGGTGCCTGGGCGGCAAAAGCACAGTGGCCTTTGGTTTTGAGTTTTACTCGGGGTACAGCCAAAAGGTTTCTGTTAGATGACCTATGTGGCCGCTCAGTGGTATGAGCTTTTAGTAGCTCAGAAATCTAAGCAGGCGCTAAGCCACATAGCATCTTAAAAGTAATTAAAAGAATATTAAAATCAATCCTGAACTTCACTGGGAGCCAGTGGCTAAAATTGGAGCGATGTGGGATCTTTGGCCGGTCCTGGTTAGAATTCTAGCTGCTGCAGTTTGAACAAGCTGTAGCCGTGCCAGGGCCGCTTGGCTAGGACAAGTGAAGAGGACAAAAATAAATGCGTGAATTATTCGTTCTAGATCAAAAGTTGATAATAGTGGTCTGATTTTTGCAATGTTTCTGAGCTGAAATAAGCAAGATTGAACCAATATTGTGACATGATGTTTAAATCTCAATTGCGGGTCAAATATTATGCCAAGATTCCTGGTGTTTGGTTTGACGTAGGGGGCAAGTGGACCAATACCCTGGGAAATGCCATTTCTTGCTTTTTTTAGGGCCAATGATGAGAAGCGCAGTTTTGTTGGAATTAAGTTGAAGAAAATTGAGTGTCATCTAGTTTTTCATGGCAGCTATACAGTTGCGGACAGCGTCTAGATTTCTGAGATCATCTTGTTTTACTGACACAAATAACTGACCGCATAAAAGAGTGATGGATTGTGGCCAACCTCTCAGGCTCTGCTGGACTGTAGATTCACTCCCCTCAGTACAAGCATTGAATGGTTCAGTCCGACCTCACGAGTCAGGAGCTGGAAACTAGCTGACAGTCTCCGTGTAGAGCGCCTGCTTGGCGCTGTCTGTACAGAATGTCAAACTCAGAACCAAAATCAGGTGCCATAAATAGAAAGGCAGGCAGAAAAGGACTGAAGGGAGAACAAAGGGCCACTGTTCGTTATCCAAGGGCCCATGTAGCGGCCATGAAAGCTCAACAGCCACGTTAGCATGTTGTTAACGGTATCCTGGCTTAATGTTGAAGCCAGTCGCTAGCTACAGTACAGCAATATCAGTCTGGTGGTTTGATTTCACTTAGGTCAATGTTATCCACTTACAACATTCTTACAGTCATTTTGTTCGTTGAAACCACATTCTGTGGTGCGTCTGTCATTTCCCTTTTCCCAGTGAGTTTTGGCTGAATACAAAAAATTCCTGTGAGTTGATCTGGAAGTTATTCAGAATGGGGAATTGCACACCCAGGTCATCCTGATCCTTCCACGACTTCTTGCAGACCTCATTTTAGCAGATATTATCAGCTGGAGCTCTGGTCAGTTTAGGCCTTTTTGAGACTTCTTTGCTGTCTTTTCCTTTTCTGATTGAGGGGGATTTTGAGCGTTCTGGAGCTGAGTTTGAGTCAATATTTAAAAACAAAATCACCTTTCAGCAAGGTTGCTTGCATTAGGGCAGATCTATTTGTACAAGGGTTTCTGGCCTAGTGCCTGTTAATTTGGTTATTTTCATTGAAACCTCCTTTATACACAAATCCTTTTGTCTATTTCATTTGGGGAAACTTTAAAAGGGGGGTAAATAAAAAACATTTTTCAGTTTCCTTATTATTGAAGACGCATTTGTTCATTAATATTAGGATGGGATCTTTAATTGTGAACATTTGTTTCTCCGAGTAAATATTTGTTGTATTTTTATGCGGTTGGGATCTGGTTCTCAGGCTTCTTCCCGATCAGCTGACGTCTGGGGAATCAGCACCACCACAACTCTGTGTAATCAGTACCTTCTGACCTCGTCGTGCAGATGCAGCTCCAGCGACCCACCATCAGTCCTCTGTATGTCTTCCCCAAGGCTCATCTGACAGAGAAGGAGAGCAGTATTTTGTTGAGCAATCTGTGGAGCTGATGATGGAAAATGCCAGTCTCTGGGCTAAACGTTAGACCCTCCTCTACTTCTCTCAGAGCAGAGATCATTCAGTAAGTAAATGTACATCAAGCGGGTCATTATTGCGGATATAATCAGGGTGATGAAGGACCCATTTATTGCATGACTACTTACGAAAGAAATCAGTATTTTGACAGAAAATATTGATTTAAACATGATTTTATTGCTTCCACTTAAAAATAGTCTGTCAGATTTTTTGGTTGGAACTGCATCCGTAGCAACATAAACTCTGTAGCCTTCTGAAAG
This sequence comes from Gadopsis marmoratus, assembly GCA_036023855.1. Lineage (NCBI taxonomy): Eukaryota > Metazoa > Chordata > Actinopteri > Centrarchiformes > Percichthyidae > Gadopsis > Gadopsis marmoratus. The sequence continues at coordinate 6,564 of JAVQJF010021158.1, forward strand.
CCCAGTTCAGACCAAAGATTCACGACAAGACTAAACCATTTCAGAGCGTTGCAGTTGCAGCAGTGTGAACTGGTCCGTCTCAGCTTGACTCAAGCTGCTTGATGGTGTCACCTGCCACTCCGTCCAATCACCAGTGGTTCTAAAACATAGTCAGCTTCTAGTGAAGTTATTCGGGTCATCTCGACCCTCAAGTTTTGTTATACTACTAGAAATGCAACTATAACTGTCCTCATTCATGATTTAAGACACTGCAAATTATATCCAGCTACAAAAAACCTTGAAAAGGCAGCAGTTAAAACTGAAGTACAGAGAGAAACTATACAAATGCGTCAAGTCGCATTAGTGTGAACTGGCAGGTCTCAGGATGTTGCAGACCCGGCGCTTTGCAAGTAGCTGCAAGTTTCAACTCGTCTTGTTGCAAATCTTTAGTCTGAACTGGGCTCAGGATTAGCCTACTTAGCGGTTATAACTCACGGTAAACTGAAGTTTTCCTTCTTTTACTTCAGAGGTTGTGGTCAGAACTGTGTCCATAACAACAGTCTGTTATTCACAGCAACGGTTCAGACTGACTGTAGAATCGAGGATTCATCAAAGCTCTTAGTGAGATTTTCCCTGACTGGATAATCACACTCCTGTCAATACTTTGCTGTAGGCTCCTTTCAACCAAATTGTCAGAATGACAATAGCATCGAATTACATAATAAAGTAGTTCCTCGGATATTATGTATATTACTATATTTTAGACATCTTATGAAGCAGTTAACAGAGATTCCAGCCTGCAAAGATACATTTAATATTTGGTTCTAATGGGTTTGTTACAGCAATGTAGCCTACATGAGTGACCTATAGGGGCCCAACATCATATCCTTTCATGGGATCCAAAATCTCTGGTGCGACCCCTGCACCCAGGGCTTTTCCTCAACAATTAATTCCCAGGTGTTTTTCTCATCCTGCCCATTAAAAAGGTTCACAGCTGTGATTAGCTTTGTTCCTTCAGAAATAAACAGGTCTGCCACCTTTCTCTCTTCGTAAATCAGCTGTCGTTTCCAGGTGGGATTAAAAAGTCATCATTAAATTGAATTTGAGGACCCTGTCGAGACAATCCATTCATGCCAGTTTCTCCTTATTCATGTTTAAAGCTGCATAAAATTATATTTTTGTATTATCAATGGATCAAATTTGTAAAGTGAAGGTGTCACTCATAGTGCTGTATCAACCCAACTTTTCAGTTCACTCTCGGTGCTCTCATTTACAAATCGCAGAGAGCAAAGAGACTCGTAGTTATTTGTCGGATGGAGAAATGGTCAAACGTTAGAATAACAGGAAGTCCTGCCAGGCTGTGTACAACTGAGTTTTGTGAAACACTTCCAAGGCTGGTAAGTGTAGAAAATGACAGCCCTCGGAGAGTGAGACAACCTCAAAGACATGGCCCTCTGTGGCCAATTTCACCCTCCAAAAACCATCCATCATGGTATTCCAGGTTCAGATAGTGTCATTGGCTTGTTGACATCAGCAGCAGACAAGATGACACTCCGACTGGGGTGAGACAGTTTTGTATGCTGCAGTGCACCTTGGGCTAAGCCTAAAGCTAAGAGTAAATTGGCTCATCCTCCGGCAAGTAGGACTCCTGTTGGCTCCTAAACAATAGAAACAAGTTTTTCCAGGCAGCTGCAATGGTCATCAGTTCCATTTCATCAAATTCAAAATTAAAAGTTCAAAATCATGAAACCTGAGGAGAGATATTAAGGTCAGTCAACAGGTCCTCCAACCCAAAAGACAGAATCGGCCGTTTGTCAATGACTCCCAAAATCACATATATAGACGTACCGGACCTTCATCGTCATGGTAACACTTGGAAATGTCATTAATGCTGTGAAATGGTCGCAGTGTCGATAGGTTTAGGCACCAAACTTGGTTAGGTTTGGGTTAAAATGATGTTAGTTACGTAAGTTAAGTTAAGTTACACACGGAAGACCATGAAAACAGCAAAACCAACAATGTGTTAGTCCAAATCATACGTAGACATAATATCGATTTTCATTGCACGCAGCTGTTTGTCCGTTAAAGCCTGGTACCGCCGATGTGTACTTTATTATGTCTTGCCTCGCGGAAATTAAGAGCTGGTGGTCCATCAGATCCAAAACAGAAATAATTATAATGACCCTTCTGCCCCTTCAGCACGAGCAGCATTAATTATCTCTTATCTAGTCTGTGTGCCACATCTATCATGATTCAAAAAGATGCGGTATCCTGTGTGTTATTTCTGGACAGAATTCTGAGTCGGGTACAGCCCTGATTTTAAGCGAACAACAGATCAACCAAACTTTCTGTTGAGTCAAAAGTAGAGTAGCAACGACGTAGTTTCACCTTGTCCACTAGGCCCTGTAGTGTGCTTTGATGCATACGCTAATGACTATGCTAAACTGTCAACTAACAGCATCGTGAGATGCAGCATGAATAAATACCACATATACAGAGGTGAGCCTGATGTTAGAACGGATCAAAGAGCTGATTTTCCAGCAAAAATGACAAGAGAATAAAAAGCCAGCGAGTGCAAATGAAAGCTTTGACTGAGGTGACCTTCAGTGAGTGTCTAAGGTCTCGGCAGGGAGCCCCTTTGATGCCTGCTAAGAATAAAAATAATGAAAACAATATCAGCCTGGGAGTCGCTGAAGACGGGATCTTAAAGGGAATGGCAGCGCAAATGTAGAGAATGATGTGCTGATACAATTTGATTTCAAATAAAAACTAGTTGTAGGTTCACAGAGGACCAGAGTATAGGCTTCAGGTTCAGCTGAAGGAATGAGGAAAATAAAACATCCGGACATAAAGACAGAGCACAGAGCCCCTGGAAGGCCAAGGGGGGAATTCTTCCCTCTTACTAAACATCGCGTTCCCAATATTTTGCTTTAACATTTGACATTCCTTCTAAACCACAGAGTAAGGCTGAGCGGTATTATCATGTAGTACTATGTATTATCGTGGTTGTGACCGCACCCTCAGCTGTGATTATGACTATAGCCATAGGATGACAGAGCTTTGTTACGACTGTGACACATCAGTTAGTATATGCAGGTTCGACTATATGCAGGGGTTGTGTGCGTGCGTGCAGTGAATTGACACGGTTGTGCTGGCTGACCTCCTGTGGCCCAAAACACATCTGTCATATCTGATAGAGGCCAGATTCTGTTTAGCTTTCCTGGCTAATGGATACAGCAGTAAAGACTAGTCACAACAGCCAGATCATCCCAGACTGAACCAGCTGCAGCTGTAGTCTGTGCAACAGGCTTCAAACAGCACAGCCAGACGGAGCAGCTTCAGATGTGCTCGGTGGCTGTACACTGTCACAGCTTGACTTTTTGGAAGGCGTCACATCATCTCTCCTTTCTGTAGTATCTGCAGAGCGGGTCCCTAAACCGGCTGGACTGGACCAACTCACTAGCTGCTGCTGTTATCAGGGGGAATGAAAGATGTATTGCGAGACAACGAAACATTTATTGCGATGGAAGTCAAACGTGGTCCTCAAAAAGAATCTCGCCGTGACCCTTGAATGAAAGAAAGAAAGACAGTGTCATTAATTATTACGGCCACTATTAGAAGAAATACTGTAAATCTGAGATTAAGTACAATTATTCAAGTTCTATACTTATGTGCAGTTTTGAAGTATTTCCATGTTAAATATTCCTATGTTATGTAGCTTTATACTTCTCAAATTAAAAAAAATAATAAAAAAATATAATAATAATAATAATAATAATAAACTTTATTTATATAGCACCTTTCATACAAGAAATGTAGTTAAAAGTGCTTTACAACAAAGATATTAAAAGCACCAAGTGCTTTACAGAAGAAAATGCCATAAAACAGAAATGCTGTTAATAAAAATAAAGCTTGAACAGAATAATTTTAAGAGCAAATAAAAAGCATTAAAGAATACAAGAAATGGCATAAAAATAGCATATTTAAAAGAAAATTATTCTCAAAAAGTCTTTAGGTTACTATATTTTCAACTTTGTTCTGGCAAACCTGCAGGTTTATTGAGGATAAATCAGGCTTTTTCTACAAATGACATTTTTTGTCATAATGTTAGAACTTTTTTATCTCAAAATATTTTGACTGCATTCTTGAAATCTCACGTTTTTTTAATGGTCCCTATTCTCATAAGACTGACTACTTGAAGTACATGACCGCACACACACACACACACACACACACACACAGACACACAAAGTCGTGTTCCGTCACTTCAGAGGACATTACATTGACTGACATTCATTTCCTGGAGACTTAACCTCCAACCCTAACCACTACTTGGCTAACCTGAGCCCCCTCCTTCAGCATTTGCAATCCCATAACCTACCCTTAACCTTACCCCAACCTTTGGAGAGTCCCCATAATGTGACTGTGTAAACAGATTTATGTCCCCACAACATAAGTAATACAATCACACACACACACACACACACACACTGGGGTAGATACAGTACTCTACCTTCATAAACCTTTCAACCCTTGTGGTTTTAATGCATTTAGATGTCGCCTCAAACATGGACTGAAATTGAAAAATTCAATTAGTCTGTCTTTGACAAGAAAACCGCCAATTGTGAAAAGGAAAACTTCACAAAATTATGCAAATACAGGAAGAAGTATGTCACTAAAGTACTTAAGGAATTCCCAATCAAGTTGCAGAGACACCTCAAGGACGCAGGAAGGGTTTTCAGAGCAGCTAAATTGAATTACTGCTCAGGAATATTTTTTGACACTTTTAGTTTTTTGCAGCCATATTAACTGCTGATCAGTGGGTCAGTGTCTCAAATGTGCTAATTTAATCCTTTTAAATTCAGCCTGCGATAACAGAAAATGTGGAATGCTTTCCTGAAGGCGTCGTCATGCTCTCCCTCTGTCTGCCTCCTGAAAAATTACCCAAACAGATGGAAGATTGAGGGCTCTTTTTCCTGCTTGCTAATCCACCCCTGACTGAGCCTCACCCTCATTAAAGAAACCCGACACTGATTGAACTGCCTGTCACCCCCCCCCCAAGTCCTCACAAAAACCTCTTTGTTGTTGTCTGCCTGCGATCTGTTCCTGTATTAATAGTAAAAGATGCAGGAGAGGCAGCGGCGCTCTGTGCTCAAAGGTCGAGGCACAGCGGAGGAGTGTGGGCTCAGACGGATGTCTTCAGCAACACATGATGGGCAAATTATGAGCATGTACGTGGATGCAAGGATAGAAAATATATCACGGTTGTCACAGCACGCGCATGGGAGCGTGTGTGCATATATATCTGCAGGCCCTACAGCGCCCCCCTTCCTGCACCGATGCGTCACAGTGTTTCTGGGCATTTGGCTATTGAAGTCATATACTCAGGTTTTACCATTCTTTCAAAACAGGCTGCAGAAATAGTCAAAGGCTTCCTTGCTATGAAGTTTTGTACATGTGCACGTGGACAAAATAGTTGGTATCTTCCGTTGAAGAAGGAAAAACCCACAATGGTCACTGAAATAACTTGAAACTGACAAAAGTAATAATACATAAAAATTTACTGAAAATCAACTAATAAAAATCAGATATTGCTTTTGAATTTTGGTTCAACAGAACCAGTGGTTCCCTCAAAAGGTTGTGCAACAAAATATTAAGTTAAGGTTACCATCATTTTTGTCCAGGCCAGTTTCATTAGTTTGTTTTTTAAAATGATTCTGTTGAACCAAAATTCAAAAGCAATGTCTGATTTTTATTAGTTGATTTTCAGTAAATTTTTATTTATTATTACTTTGGTCACTTTCAAGTTATTTCAGCGACCATTGTGG
>JAVQJF010021168.1:0-17045 GCA_036023855.1 Gadopsis marmoratus
CATCCATACACCGATGGGGACACAGTTGCCATGCTGGCCTCCACCGGGGGCAACTCGGGGTTCAGTGTCTTGCCCAGGGACACTTCGACATGCAGACAGCGGGAGCTGGGATCGAACCACGAACCCTGGGGTTAATGGACGACCGCACTACCCCCTCAGCCACAGCCGCCCCAAAAAATAATAGCTTCTTGTTAATGGAAAATAAATATCCATCCAACCCGCCAACAGTGTTCATCATTGCAGTTTAGTGTGTAGAAGTTCTTTCATAAGAGATAAGATTTGCCGGTTTACCACACTGGAATTCATCTGCTCCGTCTTCGCAGTCTTTTTGGCCATCGCACAGCCACACGCTGGAGATGCAGTTCCCACTTGGACATGCAAAGTGGCCTTCCTCACACTTCTGCCCATGGGAAACTGGGACAAACAACAAAATCCAAGTCAGTCCTCTGAGCATTAGTCATAATTGAGGTCGTTATCTTTTCTTAAGCCCTCTCTGAATCTCGTATTCCACTGTCATAATCATTTCTGAAAATGAGATCTATCTTAAGTCTTTTCTAATTGAAGCTGGCTTCCTTAATCTGTCTTTGAATGCACAGGCAAAATGTGCGTCTTTGTTTGTGTTCGTATTGGGCGCTCACCTTGGCAGCTGGTCTCGTCAGCATAGTCTCCGCAGTCGTTTGCACCATCACAGATCCATAATGGGTGGATGCACAGTGAGGTGGAGTTGCAGCTGATGAAATCTTTTTCTTTCACCCCCAGCTTGTAAAAGTGAGAGCAGTCGGTGTGGTCTGCATACAATACACAGCAACACAATGACTGTCTTGTCACAATGGAAGGAATGGCGGAAGTAAGGGTGAGAGAGAAAGTACTTAATCTGATCTGAGTAACGAGCACAAATTTAAGTTACTGGATCCACCTGATCTTGTAGAGCTGTGTGTTTGCATTTGATAACTGCAATGCAAATCCCAGGCTAAAGGACTTACTGCAGCTTTTTTCATCTGAGGCATCGGCACAGTCAATGACCTGGTTACACCAGGCTGAGCTGGGTACACAGCTCCCATCCTTGCAAGATGATTCGGATGAGCCGCACGTGGCATCTGGGGGAGAGAATTAGCATTTCAAAAAGATAACAGAACAGAAACAGCACTCAGAGAGAGGTACAGGACACAACAATAGTTAGAAGCGCTTTCTCCGGGTGGCTAAAATTATCTGCAGGTTGCAAACTTCCAGGCAGAAAAAAGGTTTGTGACGAGATGTCGTATTTGTACAGTTTGACTGCGTGTGCTAAAAAAAAAAAAAAAGGCCTGAATGTCATCACCCTTTTAGTGCTGTGCAAGGGCAAATCACACTTAATATGCAAGAGAGGCATCTTGGTTTTGTTGTTCATTTATCAACTACTGCACAATGGTTCTGCTCATTTTACCTCTCTGCACTACATTATCAATATATAACTTATATAACATTATAATTAAATGTAATGGTAATAGAGAAAGTTGTTGTTGATGTCCCATTAGAAAGGAAATGCAGGGCTGAAGATGACACCCTAATGAGATAAACTCCTTCCTGAAATCCCAGAGTGCTGAGCTGGAAGGTCCACATTAATTATGAGAACACCGGTGTCTCCTTGTAGGCTCAATCAGCTGTATCAGTGAACGGTACTCCTCTGTATTTTCCCCACTTTATTCCAATTACAGCAGGGAAATAAACATGACTGTACTTCTTACTGGATTATTACAGCACCAAGGTCAAATCAGAATCAATCTGGTCATATTGAAGGGACACATTGGTTTGTCCAGACTCTCAAAAGCAGCTTTTAAGGGTTGGGGTTGGGAGCCTCTTTGTGCCCTCTTCATGAGATTGGGGCTCATTAGACAGTGAGGGCTTAGCACAGCATGTGGCCTAGCGTGCCATGCTAATAAAAGCATTAGTGCGGCCGGATTCTGCTCTCAGAGGCAGGACGGATTGAATAGGAGATCAAACGGCTGCGACTCACTGCTGCAGAAAGCTTCATCGGAGTTATCCCCACAGTCATCGATCCCATCACAGAAGCGACTGTTGGCCACACACCGTTGGTTGTAGCAGGGCCTGAAACCCTTCCGACAGCTCCTGTTGACTGAACACAGTGAAATTCATAAATGTGTTAGAAATGATCAAATACAGCAATCAACAGGCGCTTAAAGCAATTATTTCAATAATTCTAAATCAAACTAACAAACATTTCTGATACTCTACCATCTTATCCGAGTATGCTTCAGACAGAGTTGTGAAGTGTCCCTTACCACAGTATTGCATCTTCTCATCTGATTTATCTTTGCAGTGGGCTATTCCGTCGCAGGTTAGCTGGTAGTTTATGCACTCGCCGTTCCCACACTCAAATTCAGTGTGGATGTTGCAGGAGGAATTTTCTGCTGCAGAAGAAGACAATAAGGGTGATGAACTGTCAAAACTCTCAAAGCTACTGAACAAACTTCATACATACAGGTGAACTCAATGCATACTGTACTGAACTCCCCATTTACTCCAGCAACCCAGTTTTGGATCAACATGTGTAAACGTCATGTCATTCAATAACCCTATTATCCTTATACTTCAACTTACGGGGAATCTGGCTGTGAAGAGCCTGACATATTGTGACATTCAGTTGGTAGCTATTTCTCATTTGAAATACACTAATTTAATAATAAATGTCAAAATTGTACCTTTTGGGATTTTAGTTGTCAGGCACAAATTAAAATTGCAACAATTAATACCACCACAGACCAATCTCCTTCTCTGTTCTGCCACTTCCAGCTTCACAAAAAACATCTTGTTGCTGTAGTAATGAGTGGAATCAGGGTGTGGTAGACAGCCTGTTGTCCTCTATGAAGACGTCCAGGCTACCATCCAACTCTTCTGAGTCAGTCGCCAAACTACCCTCATTTGAATAGGTCCTCCATGTTTATGATCTATCCTCTCACTGCATTTCAGATTCAACCAGCAACGTGTCAGATTAGGGAGCAAGACACCATCAACTTCTGTCTTGTGACTTTAAGTAGGTAAATGTGACACCCCATGTTTTTTAACTTTGTTTTCTGGTGTCTGCATTAACTTAAAAGTCACACAATTAAAGTAGCTTCATATATGTGAGCAGACTACTGGAATCATTACAAACATACTGCTTAATTAAAGAGGAAGAAACAGCAACTGTTCATGTTTTACTGTTTGTGTGTGTGATATTCAAAGATATCAAAGGTTATAAACACCACAAATAAAATGTTAACCTGAATGCAGACACACGTCAGGTTACGCTATGCATATAAATGTAGACAATGACACTAAAATAACTAATCCATAAAGAGTGCCACTGCAATCGATAGCTGGGACTGATAGGTTTCAGATGTTACCATTTGTAGACTCAGTATACTTAAATCTGAAGCTCCTCGTGACTTACACTATGGCAAGCCCTTTTAACATTTAATCAGTAGGGCTGATATCAATTATAGATATCAATAATTGGTTTTTCACTAGATAGAATTCCAAGCCAACATATCCATAATGTAAGATATCTACAAGTAATTTCTCACTAGTCAAAATGTTCGTTCTTGATATCAACAACTCATTTCTGACTAGTGGAAATGAAATGTTAATTGTAGATATCTGTAACTTAATTACAACTAGTCAACTTTTACTATTGACTTCTATTCACACTCAATTACAGATATCTCTAATTCAGTTTTGATGTGTTAGAATTCCAAGTCGACATATCCACAATGTCATTTTGACGAGTTGTAATTCCAATTAATGATATCTACAACTCAATTCTCACTAGCGGAAATGTCAATTGTTGATATCATCAATTCAATTCTAGTGACTAGTGACGATGTTCATTGTAGATATCTAAAATTGTCTTAACATTACAGATATCATAACTGACTAGTCAAAATTTAATTATTGATATGTCGGCTTGGAATTGTAGTAAGAATGTAATTTTAGATATCTAGATTTGCATCTAGAAGGCTGCTTCTTAACTGTATCATTCTGCTACCTGCCAAATCAGCATCTGCCATCTCTGTAGAAAGTTGATGAACAATTCTCGTTATGTTGACAATCAAAGCGTCTGTGGCGCGTAGTCCCCTCTGACCGGAAACACCTTGTTCATATGCGCGTTCAAGCGCAAAACATTTCCGTTGGATTGTAATAATCACTTGCTCCGCCATGATCACCTTCTTCTTCATGTTGAGATGGTGGTTAGTAAACAAGTTTATTGGTGCTTTACCACGATTTACTTGACTGTGGAGCAGCAGATGTATTAACAAACTTGGTAACGGAAAATAGAGCATGGTTTCACAAAGTATTAGCCTTTGTTCAATATCCATGAGTTAGACACAGCCTATTTAACATTTGACCAATGGCATTGTGTTACTTTATGATGTGATGCCCACATATCCGAAATGGTTTGTTGATATGTCGGAACGTATTGGAAATGCAATTGTTGATATCTTTAATCGGAAATTACTTTTCCACTAGTCACAATCTTTTTTTCAACTTGTCAAAATTAAATTGTAGATATCTGTAATCGTTATTCTTACTAGTGAAAAAGCAATTACTGATATCTATAATTGAATTAAAGATATCTGTAAATCAGTTGAAATGTAATTTTTACATGTGAAAATATATTTGTAACATGTAAAAATACAGATATCTTAAATTAACATTTCGACCTGTCATAATGTCATTTTGACATGTCGAAATGTAATTTCCACTAGTGAAAACTAAAATCACTACTAGTCAGCCCTACTGATTAAATGTTAAAAGGGCTTGCTATACTTACACACGCATCTGTTGTTGTCTAACAGCACACGTTCTCCACGGCATGTGCAATTGACCCTCCCATATGGGGTCAAGAGACAAAGGTCACCGCAGCCTCCGTTCATGTGTCGGCATGGGGACAGCTCACCTAACAATCAAACAGAGGTGATTAGTCAGTGAGAAGCAGCCAAAAGAAAAATCTGTCGTCCTTCGGAGATGTGCAATACATGCATGGAGACCTTCTGACGGAGAATCGTGACTTACCTTTCTGCTGGGCATGCATAGCCTGAGCCTCTCACCTACTAGTTAGTTAGTTTATGAGTAAGAGATATTCAATATAAATTTTTAAAAATCCCACGGCAAGATGGCACAGAATTTGGATTTTCTGCTTACTTTAGGGTTAACCTTAATGACTGGTAAATCTAGAAAGGAGCTCTTGCTTGTTGAATCTGAGGGCCTGACAGCAAACCTGATATTTACTGTCGCAGTTGAGACGGAAAGGCAACGATATGCATGATATTATTGTTTACCACAGTTACTAACACGAATAAAAGATACACCACCAAACCAAAAGAGGAATTTGTTTTAAACTGAAGGATCATGAGTGGTCAACGTATGAACAAAAGGGCAGTTCTGTTGTTAAAGGCCTGTACTAACACATTCTACTATCATCACTGACAGATAGAAAATGTAATGTTTCAATGCTGAGTCCATTTTTATTTATATAGCAAATCACAAATTTGCCTCAAGGGGGTTTTTCAGTCTGCATACAACACCCTCTATCCCTCACGTATCTCTGCCTGCGGTGCTGTGTGGAAATACAGCTAGCTGTGTGTAGCTCTGTGGGAATCATGTATTGTACCATATTGCATGACCAAACTGCCGACATAACAAATGATTAGTTGTTTAGATTTAGTATCAAATGCAAGTGCTCAGAGACATTGGAGACCCCCTGTTATTGGCTGCCCCCAGCTGTGAGTATTTTATTCATGAGAGAAGAAACCGTTCCTCTGTTCTGCACCTCAGGTAAACCATTTGTATAATTATTTATAGTCAGGAAATTTATGACAAAGAAAATGCAGTAAGAGGTTAACAATGTAAAGACCAAAGAAGGATAAATTGATTATCCGATCCACCATTGCTGGTTATTGCACATTATGCCGTTGCAGCAGTGCCCATGCAGGTCATAGGATGTGATTATTTCCCATGATGAGGTAAACTAGGAACAGCGTGGCTCTCGGCATCTGAGTCCTACCAGTGGGACACGCTTAAGCCCACTTCCCTTTGTCCTACTTGGAAATTAAACTTTTTACGACACTTTAGAGAGTCCCTTTACAACATAGGCTACTTTTTTTATTAATTACCTCTGAAACTTAAGTTTCTAGCCATTCTAAATACGACCATGTTCATTTATCATTCCTGCTGTTTTTGTATATCAAAACAAAAAGCTTTTTTAAAATATTTTGCTTTTAGTTAGTAAAGCCTGTATGATAAACCACTGGGCCAATATTATCCGCCAATGATCACAGATGCTGTATATTATATCTGTGTGGAATATTTGACTTTTATTTTTCTTAATTCAAGTATAGAATAATTTATTATTCATTAAGTTCACATTCAGTTTACTGTAACTGTCTTTTAAATGTACCGTGACACATCTTCAATAATGTCATTCAATCATGTAAATTTCCTGCCTCAATACATATCCTTTGTGTAAACCAATGTAAAGAAATCCTTTCCAAAAGAGTTTGTTTAGGCTATGTTCTTTTCAAAAACAGAAATTCAGCTGATACATTGTGGCTAGATTTTGTGAAATCGGTACTCACAGTTGTTTGTGTCCCTGGCCACAGCTATAATTCCCATTGGTTGATGGGGTATATCTGCTCGGAGTACCTTGGTGTCACCGCCGGTGTACTTGTTGGATCGCAGCACAGACCTGCGGGCCCAGTCTGACCAGTAGATGAAATCTGCGTAGATGGCGAGTCCATAGAAGTTTCCGGGTCCTGATTTAACTATGACCTGAAAATTGTTGAGGAAGGCACTCATGTTAGAACTGCTTTCCATCATTTCAAATGTTACTCTGGTACAAGTACCTCTGGAGAATATGTGAATGATTCTATATGTCAGAAGTGATGATACAGCTATAACACAAGCAGACTCATACACTTCATACTGTCAATTTTTGCTCTTCCAGGAACCGCTCTACAAACCAATAACTTTTTTCAAGATCTGGCTGGATTTTGAGGGTAACCCTCCAAATAAATGCGGAAAATAATGTTTCGACTCATTAATCACACCATCATCCCTGCTGCCCACATGACTGCTTAACCCAGATTTTGGGGGAGTAAATGACAGTGTCATTGGCAGGGAGGCAGGAATCCATCAGATGCCTCCTTGTGGGACTTTCCAAGCTTGTGGGGGGGGGATCAGGGCCCCCAGTAGCTCTGTAGTCTCAGCCATTAGTGGGACAGGCTTGTAAGCAGCATCACATTAGCCCTATGCTATACTGGGATTAATAGGACAGGTGTTGATTAAAGGAGCCCAGCGTGTGAAAGCAACAACTGGCCATGAGGCAAGTGGGAGACAGAGAGAGGGAGAGAGCGAGAACGATTGAATGCCAGATGGGGTAGGATGGAATATATTGATAGGAAATTAGATTTGGGAAACATGAGGTTTACAGCCAGCAACACACTGCTTTTGTGCCGAACTCGTGTTTTGGGTAAATGTGGACATATTTCATACATTCTTATCACTCTTTCACAATTCAGCAACGTTAAAAGAAGGCACTTCAATTGCCATGACGACAAACTCAAACTGATTACCTCAGCGAGCCTTGGTTTTACACGGCAACACAAACATGCCCAGAGAGCGCACTGCTAGAATTGAACTCAAATGACACTAACCATTCCTAGACAGCGATCTATTTCTATTCTCTCTTGTCATGGTAAAAAGGGCATCTTTTCCCCGCTAAACATGCTGACATCTTCTCATATCATGCACTCCGCTGCCCTTTTTGTGAAGCACTGCGTTCATTAATGACATGGGTCTCCACTCTCAAAATGGCACAGGGGAGTGAGCCATGCCACAATCCCTTTTCTGTCGCCAACCACACTGTCAGCATGTAATGGCACTGCTGCAGTGAAGAGGGGTAGCTGGGCCCTTAAGGACACTCCACTGCCATCCAAGTCTGACTGACTACAAAATTGGTGTTTTATTGTATGTATTCTAAGACCTAACCGATTTTATTATTCCCAAATGAAATGTTTCCATTTCTTCTGATTTAAAAACATCAGATCAGTGTCAAATTAAATAAAACGATCAGAAGACGCCAAGTGACAAGCCGCCTTAAGCTTCTATCTCCACAGTGAGTTCCTTGTATACAATGGATGGGCTGTCTTAAGATTTTCACATCCGCAGTGTGAATTAAGTGCTGAAGCTGACAATCAGGTGTCTCTGTTTAATTTACACATTTTAATTGGAATGGGTAATCTGCACCCAGAGCGATCTCACTGTAAAGCCTTCATTAGCAGAACTAGACTGCTGCAGGGGCAGGTGTGGACCAAAGGTGAAGACTTTGTGAGCCTTGTGACCCGACTTAGCAAACATATGGGTAACTAATATAGATGGGCCAAGGTGCTGGGCTGCAGAGGCCATGTCAAGCAAAAAACTGAAATCTACAGGAAAAGGCCATCTTGAACAGTAATCTTTAACACACCCCAGATACAGAACATATACTGTATATGCAGTTGGGATGTTATACATTATGCATGCAGTTCTCGTGGACAAAATGAGAAATCCCCTCCCTGAGCTTCTTTACTTTAGCAGGGAATGACCTCTGTGATTAAGAAAACCATCTGTACCCACAGAGAAAAACATCAGAAGAAACATCAAGAAGTATTTCAGATCTTATCTGCTGCATAGAGGATCACGTTCCAGAAGCTCAATAGGGATGGAAGATTCAATTTATTCACTCATTTCAGGAGAAAATGGCAGATCAATTTGACATTCGGTCCCTGAATATATGCCTTGTTTCACAGATGTTTTGTAATGAAAAATCTCAAATGTGGGAAATAGATTCTAAGATGTAAGGCACTGGGCCTCTTTCGTAAAAACATTCTTTGATTCATGGGAATTTCAATGAATGTGATAACACTTGGAGCTTTAATTAAAAGTATTCATACCTTGTATAATATAGATTAAAACAGAGAGAGAAAATGAAAAGCAAATATTTTCACAGAGAGAAAAAACAATTGCTTTACATGAGTCAATCACAATTAATATCGTTTACTTTGAGGGACATCATTTTCATACTCACATATCTGCTGGAACCGTCGTAGTCACATCTCTCAATTTTGCCAAGGCTTCCATCTGAAAAGTAGAGCTTCTCTGCTTTGTGGTCAATAGTCAGTCCATTGGGCGTCAGGATGTCAGAACTGATGATAATCCTCATGTTCTTGCCTGCTAAGGTGGACCGCATGATGCTGGGCCTCTGCTCATTCCAGTTGGTCCAAAAAATCAGGCTGGTGAGGTGAAAACAAGCAAACCAAACATTTCATTTCTAGTGAGCAGACTAGTCTAACAGCAAGTTGATTCATCTTAATGAACAGGTGTCATCAGAGAGTCCCTCCCTGTACAAAAGAAGCACTACTTCACCTCATGAATTCACACCACCTCAGCAAGAACTACAAAACAAATGTGTAGTCGGAAAATGAATCAGAGAGCATGAAAAATAATGGCTACAGAGCTGTAATGCAGACAAAACAACCCCACTAATGAACAGGACATTTTTTTATTCCCCCGATTAAATTACTGGAGGTTTATACAGTCATGTCATAATCCCATAGCTTCCAAAACCTCCCTTGCCTGTCAAAGGCTTCCTCCTTTTGCCTTTAAGGAGCTCATCACTGATAAATTGTGGCTCAGTTTCAATTTGATAAAATGGATTAGCATCACAGGTTTTGAGATAGAGGTCATTTTTTCCCCGTATTCCCCTCTGTGAGAACTTCTAAGAATATGAGAAACACAGATAATAGCAGCTGAGTAAATAAATGAAAGATTTCTATCTTGGATTATATGTGTATGCAAAATGGATGGTGCACCTTTTAAACCAACAGCTATGCAGATAAACCACTGAATAAAGAGGTGGATATGTAGAACTGTATAAAAATTGTTTTCAGCACCTGGGCTCTAACTTCATACTATGATGAAGTCATGGAAGTCCACTCTAGTGCGATAATAAGGATTCCGGTCAGATGTCACAACCACAGAGTGCAAATTAGTCACTTGAGTTTGAATTGTAATTATCAGACAGTGTTTCTGGAGTGGGATGGATATGGTGCCAAATTGCCAACCAAGGATATAGTCTGAGGTCAAGAAATTAATTTAGTGCTACAGGAGGAGCAAGACATTCACTCTTTTCAGACTGCTCACAGTAACATTTTTATATTCATGAATATGTAAGTGTTAAATCCAAACTAGACGTGACAAGAATACTGAAGTGTTATTTTTTGAACAACAGAAAACACCTTTTCACTGAGCTTTTTCTTTAATTGGCATACAAATGAAACTGTTAAATCAGGTCTTCAAAAAGTTCTGCGTGCAGCTCAGGAACAAATTAAAACCATACTTACTAAAATGCTCACCAAAACACAGTCTACTTTGGGACATCCCATATTATAGCTCCAGACAGCATAATGCAACAAAGCCTTGGCACTGAAAATTCACCAAGATGATTGTTAAGCAATAATAACTGTCATGTGGTGGAAAACAACAAACAAACCATCTGGTTTTGTCTCATTTTTTGGATCGTCTCATATTTCTACAAACAAATAAGTACAAACTTTACTACATGTATCATTAAAATATTAATTAAAATTAGCAAAACAATATTTGTAATATGGCAGGAAGGCTAAAAAGCTGGTGTAGTAAACACCTAAAAGCCTCAATTGGTGTTACTGTCCTCAGATCCAAAGGCAGTAGACAATCTCTGAATTTGAGGGCTCTAACTGGGCCATACCTTGGCAGCACATCAACAATAGTCAATGGATATATTTACAAACAAGTACAAGGACCTTAAAATCTGTCATAGCAGTAATACGAGTTTTTTTCTTGTTAAAATTCTGGCAACAACTTTGTATTAAGTGTAATTTATGTATTGACTCTGGAAAAATCTGAGAGCAGTAAAAATGCTTCTCTACACAAGCTTCTCTGTATGCCAGGGAGAAAGAAAAGGCCTGATGTTTTAATGCAATTTTGTTTAAATGACAGAATTCTGCTGTACTGAATACGGAACTGGACCATTAAATAGATCCATAGCTCCTGATTCAATCGGGGGAGAGATCTGAGTTTAGACACTTAGAAGAGCTACTAACTTTTGACACTCATCCAGGGCAAGGACATGTGGATGGTCTTCCTCCGAGAGCGTGACCACGGCCTGCCGGCTGAAGGCACCGACTCGTTTCTGGTCCACAGTTTGTCTGGTGATGGTGGAGGTAGTGGAGCTGGTCCAGTACAAGGTGTCCCAGGCCCGGTGGTAGGCCAGGCCCTCCACTGAACCGACATCTAAAAGAACAGACAAATAACAACTCTGCTCAAGTAACCTAATTCAGACACCGCATAGAAGCATGGTTTAATGAAACATAGGCAAGCCTGAATGACACTCATGTTCAAAGCTGCACTTGGAAATATCTTAACATGTCTTATTAGTCTATATCACAAGCTATGGCTGCAAAAATGTGTACTGCATCCTTTGTAAGTGTGGAATGTATACATAAGAAATATTGTCAGAGATCAATTATAACAAGATATGAAATGCAAAACAGGTAACAAGATTTTTTCTTTTATAAATGTAGGCCTGGAGAGCATGTATTGATATCATGTTGTGTGGCCTTCAGGTAATGAAATCTACCCAAATTATAAAACAAACAAAAAAGTAATTTATCTGCCACTACCATCTGGTTGCCAAGTGCAGATTTGGGTAAAACTATTGACTGTGCTTGTAACAGATGCAGGCGCCAATAAGTTAGAATTGGGATTATACTTCCTTAGTGATTGACAGGGAAATGACTACACGGTACTACTACTCAGTATACAAATATGTTTGCATTGCGAACCAATTTCCTAAACATAGAATATGAAAAGACCTTTGCAGCCTCCCAGGTTTGCTGCAAGAATATGACTGACAGGGAGGAAACCTCCTGACAGAGTCAGTGATCACAGACAGAAAACCTGGCCATATTCATGTTTGATTATTTACTGGAGGTTTTTATTGGCAGTAGTTTCAGAAATGACCTATTGAATATGACCTCCACCGTTTCAATATCGCACAAGCATCAATCTGAAGAAGTGAGGTCAGAATAACTGCAGTCATATATCGTTGCTGAGTTGTAATGTACTCATGTACATGAAAATGACTACTGCTCCCCATGGGCCACCGAGGGATTATTTTCAATATGTTCTGAGAGAGGAAAATAAATAAAACAGTTTTTAAAATAAAACTCACATACAACTGTACACACTGTAGCATCAAATAATGTTGATTCCATGCAAAATGCAATAGAAAATGCCAAACCAGTACAAACAACAAAAAGTGAGTAAATTCCCAACTTCAATGGTCCTTCTGAGTGCAATAAAAACCCCAAAAGTTAAAAACGATGGGATCACATAAGGGAAGCATTAAATGTCTTTGCAAAGAAAACAAAGTTTATTTCTTACATTGATACATTTATTAAAATTCAATACAGCCACGCGCTACAAAGCTATTGGACAAAGCTAGACTAAGCTGTCAGATATCACAGTTTGTCAACCAGACAGGAAATGGGATGTGTAAGGGAATTGGAAAGATTGTAGCTGTTCCTGGTGCAAGTACTGTTTAACCATAAGGAAGAGCTTATCTTTCAAAGAGAAACACACTTAGAAAGGCCAAAGAAAGCAGCACCATTGATAAATAAAATGTTTTATTGAAACAAAACTTAAATAACTGTAACATTGCCTTAGTATTCACATAATATAATCTGTGTCCACCATTTGGCAAATATCCTGAGCCTGGTTTTCTGTTTTTTGTAACTCTTGCATTTTAACACACAAATTCGTCCGTCAATGCAGCCCCTAATTTGTCCTAATGGTGAACACGTGTCCGGAGATAGAGAATTTGGCTGTATCCCCTTATCTGAAACCCCATAAACCATGGTCTAGAATATTTAAGACACTACCTGAGTCAGCCGATCACTAATTGATAGTTTGCAATAAAAGCCGTCTGGCAGCTTGGAGTTTCTCACAAATTGTTGGAGGGGAGAGGGAATAATTAATGGGGTACATGGAGTTTAATTAGGGAAATATGGATGATTAACATCTTCACCTTTCCTCAATGACGGGATGCACGCAAAAACTTTATAGGGAAATAGAGGAGAGTCTTGCTTTTTATGCAATAACTAACAGGATTAGAAGCTGTCAAGAGGTGGTGATATCATTAAAAGGAGTATGGACCCGAGTATGGATGTGCTGCTTTCACTCAACACCAAATAAGCTAATTGGAAACAAGGAAGGTTATGATATCCTACCACAGTTGTATGCAATGTATCTGCACACAAACAATTTGTCGCCCAACCTCTAACAAAACCACATGAGCATGTATTATGGATTCAAAAATTCTAATTGTGCTCAAATTAATTGTTTGTACCACTTTGATTTTGCATTTTGCGAGTGCTGTGCAAGTGTGAAGGACACTTGAAAATCACAACAGATGGTTCTTAATAACACATGTTCATTTCTAGAAGATAAATAAATAAGCAGAACGCTCCCTCAGCAGGGGTATGGGAGATGGGTCCAGGAGGATGGGTGGGAGTGGGTCAATAACACTCTGCCAGTCTCCCAGTGTGAGGAGGGGGTGGGAAGGTGCTGAGCCCTGCTCCCAGTAGAAACGTCACACGATGGCAGAGGATGCTAGCCGAGCAGAACAGAGGCTTTTGCTGTTCATCTGACTCCAGTCATGCTTATCAAGACAGGACTGACTGAGATTTAGTGAAGGAATAAAGAGGGATTGGTCGAGTCATTCAATCTGGGACGGTCAGTAAGCAGAAAGCTTTCAAACATAGCTATTATACCCTACTGACTTAGTATTAAATGGTCTTATCAGAGGAGTAACGGCAGAAAAAACTGTGGAGGAGGAAACATGTATGTCGAGGTGAAATCTATCAATGCTAAGGTACCTATGTGCATGCTATTAATGCTATGTGAATGTTATGTTCTTAACAAGGTTGTCCCACATGAATAAACTGATGTGAAAATAACACCTTTTCCACACCATTCAGGTAATGAGAGCAGCGCGTCACAACAGCAGCTGCTGCAGTCTATTGGAAGCACATTGGAAGCACTCACATCCCAAAACACAATCAATGCACTTACGCATACTGTAAGTCAAATGAAAACCGACAAACACCAGTAAAATTGTAGCAAATGTAAAGACCTTGAAATTGGCACAAGAATATGTGTATGTGTGTATGTGTGTGGTGGGGATGTCAGTTGTTTTTTATTGCATAACAACATACATATCATGTAAAAAAAACTATTGGAATGTGAAATACACTTACTTTCTGCGAAAATAGATCTTCCTGTCCAGTCATCGTTAATCATCTGGATGTTTCCAAAATGGACATCACTGAAAAAGATGCGGTTGGTCCCAGCTGTTTTCTGACTGTAGTCAAAGGCCAGGGCTATGACACTCTTGAAAAATGCAGGATTTTCAAAGGGCTGGACAGGTGAGTTGAGGTCATTCTCATCTGAAAGATGGATGCTTTTCAGTATGGTCCTCTCAGAGTAGAGTAGATAACCTTCATAGCGCTCACAGGCAAAGCCATCATCTGCCAAGCGGCCATGGGCGCAGGAGCAAGTCCGGCGACCACTGCCCAGGTGGAAGCACAGCTGCTGGCAGCCTCCATTACTCCTGGCACAGGGGTTTGTGCCTTCAAAACCAAACACATGTTCAATTACTGTAATCATGTTTAAATTGTATGTGGCTATGCATTACAGGCGAAAACCATAGATGCAGTGTAGCAGCCACATAGTTTTTGCAAAGTGAATTTTATAAAAGCCTTTCAAAAGTAATTATAGGCAAAGACTGCAATAGTAATGTCACTGTGTGAATCAATAAGACTGTAAAGTTGAAACCACTACCTTTTTCTCTGCCTCTATTGAAGACTGTCACATCCTTCAAGTTGACCCCCAGACCACTCCTCATGGTCACAGTCTCACTGGTGTCAGTCTTGAAGCCACGTCGGATTGAACCGTTAGAGTGAGCTCTGAAGAAAACCATGAGACAGGGGAGAAAATAAGTGATTTGAGTTTCAGATGAAATGCATAATCTAGTCTGACTTTATCATTAATGGCAAAGTCAGATTGATATTAAGGCAGATCATTTATTTGTAAAACAAAATCCAGGACTGCATTCACCCAGTCCTAACGTACAATTTGAGTTGGCGAAGATAAAAACACAATGACGCCAACAGCTTTTAAAGGGGAGATAATTAGATTATTGTTCTTCAAGTCATGCAAGACAGGTTAAAAACATGCAGAACAGACAATCAAAAGAGACATGTGCTTAACAATTAGGAACTGCTGTTTTAAACATTTTTACAAGACCTTTGAAGAAAATAATAAATTACCTGTCAGACCAGTAGATGTAAGGCCCAAACACAGCCACTGAGAACAGGTCTACATTGGCCACTGACAGCACAATCTCCCGGCTCTCACCTGTCTCAAGGTTGATCCTCTCAATCTTATCTGTGCGGGCATCGCACCAGTATATTGTATTTTCCTGAAAGGTAATTTCAAAAATGCATATCACAAACTGAACCTCTTAGACAAAGTCAGATTTCACTCACAGGTGAGATGAGGTAGGAAGTACAGTACGTAGGAGCAGAGCTGAGTATAGGGGGAAGAGGTCAGTGACAGTGTTTGTACATATGTGGGCAAGGATACCTCGAAGTCTATGGAAATTCCATTGGGCCACATGATGCCTGAGTTGACCAAGGTAACCTGGTCTGAACCGTCCAGACGGGAGCGGCCGATACACGGGTTCTGGCCCCATTCAGTCCAGAATAGATACCTGGCCAGCATAGTAGCATTACAAAAACACAAGCACGTCAGTGTGTACATGAAAAAATAGTTAATACAATTAAGAAATACCTGCTTTAGTTGGCCAATATTTTGGCAATGATCTCACTTAACAACAACCTTTACTTACAAAAATGTCTTCTGAGCCAGGTTATCTAAAGTTGAACAATACACTTTCCCATCTCAAATGGCAGTAACTGTAAATGCTGTTGCTGGAGTACTGTATGACAGATTCATTTTAAGTGCTGAAAACATGTACATTTTTAAATAATCAAAATTTAAACACAAATACAATAAAACAATATTTCAAACTTAAGAAAGATAAGGGCCAAAAATACATTAATTAATTCTGTTTTGCCTTACTAACACAGTGAAACCAATATGTAATCAATTGCCCATCTGAATTTGCCATCAGCTTTGTGACATACATAAATATTGTCTTCAGCCACTTCCTGGATGGAAATGGAAATTTGAAAATCCAGGAAATGTCCTGGATTTGCTAGCTACCCTGTCATTAGAGTTTCTAAAGGCAAATGTAAACGTGGCTTCTGTCTACAATAGATGCTTTTTGAATCTATTGCACCACTGTTACTGTTACTGAACTGGGGTTTCATGCCTCTTTTACACGCCTAGTGTGCAGTAAGCGTATTGCATCACTTCCAGTTGCCTGTGTTTCCGTGTTGTTGGTTGTGTGTTTCACTGCTCTAGCTAAACACGTTAATTCTGTTATATTTCTCACTTCAGGGGCTAATTACCCGCTGTACACTTAAGCATACGCAAGTTCTGCTTAAACACATAGTTCTCTCCTGTTAGCGATTCTCCACTAGTCTCACAGGTGTTTACACACAATTCAGTTGCTTGCTAGCGCTCGTTAGCTTAGCAGCTAGCGATGGCTTCTCTCTCTCCCTCTCCTGCTCTTTCTTGCTTGGTGTGTCAGATGTTTAGTTATTCCTCTGCCTCCTTTCATGATAATGGTATGTCGAGGCAGATGACCGCCCAGCCAGAGCCTGGTTCTGCTCGAGGTTTCTGCCTGTTAAAAGGCAGTTTTTCCTTGCCACTGTCGCCTAGTGCTGCTCATGGTGGAATTGTTGGGTCTATACATATAGAGTTGGTCTAGACCTGCTCTATATTAACAAGTGCTATGAGAT
>JAVQJF010021171.1:0-13622 GCA_036023855.1 Gadopsis marmoratus
CACTTCTTCTGTTATGTCATTCTTTGATTCCCCATTCACAGTCCTCCCGTAGTTCAGCTTTCTCGTGTCTCTTTCTCTTGTGTGTCTTTGTTTTTGTGTTTTGTGTGGTGGTTGTGGAACAAGATCTAAAACTTAAGGTTTGTGGAGCTAAGATAAAAAATGTTTTGTGTTGTCTTACAATGACTCATGACAAGCCCTGCCCTCACTCACAATATTTAAGGCATTTTTAAATGCTCTGGAGGGAAATTCCTGCCCTTTACAGCAGCGTGTTATGGTACAGTAGATGAAGTAGAACATGAACAGGTATAACAGGTGTCACAGGCCAAGTTGTCCAACTTTGTGTCATGACCAAATCCCTGTGTTGTGTTGTAGCAAGTACAGGGTTAGCCTTGGCCTGCAAGTGGAGGATTAATCAGCTAATTAGATAGAACCCTACGTTAACATAGCCATGCATATTTAGTTGATTATGCATAAGGAGAATTCAGTTGATATAATGAAAGTTAACTGTCATGGCGTGCATGTTTTATTCTTTCAACTCAGAGAAAAGAAGTCATCAGTGTTCAAACCATGCAATGAATATGCCAATCGCATCCATGCATCTCCTGTGCTCCTTGTGTCTAACCAAAACCTGTCAGCTATACCATGTGAAAAGTGCTAAACTAAAAGCAACTGTCCTTTTGCTGTCCTAGTACCCAGACTTTGGAACAATCTCCTCTCTCACATTAGATCAGCTGAGTCTGTTGACTCTTTTAAACAATTAAATGCATGCTTCTTTAAACTGGCATTTCTGAAATTCTTCAGAGTGTGTTTTGTTTGATGGTGGGTTTTTATATTTTCTCATTTTTATATGCGCTTTGTTATATTATAATGTATATCTATTTTTATATTGATGGAAATCTTATAACCTGTGTTTAAAAAGGTGCTATATAAATAAAGTTTTACTTACTAACCATATTAGTATAATACCAGATATAATTGATTTTGTTCAGTCTGTTAAGGTAATTTCTCTACATTCTTTGTTGTTTACCTATCACTCTGCAGTGTGTGAGGATTGAATATAGACCCAATAAAATGCCCTCAGAAGTCTCATCATCAGCGAGTATTTCATGATGTGTTGACTCTCATTATTTCCAAATCAGTCGCGATATTGCGATCAGGGGAAACAGATGGCATGAAATGACCGGGATACTTAAGGCTTGAAACAGCCGAGCACATCCGTGTATTGCCATGGAAACCGTCACGCTTTTGCAGGTTTCTAATGGCCGCAATTAGTTGAGAGGAATAGCAAAGTGGGGTAGATCAGACTGATGGCCAGCTGTTCAGATATGATTTTAGTAGTGGCAGAAAGCTTTCACTGCTCTCTGATTCATCTCAATCACACAGTTATGAGTGTCAATGATGATTACGCAGGTAGTGATGATGAGGTTGATGCTGACAGCGGTATGTTGTTTTTAAAAAAGCCAACAGTACGTGCACACAGAAAACAGTGGAATGGATGTCAGTGCCGGCTTTACACAACTTTTTTTATAGCTTTATAACTTGCACAAATGAGAGTTACTTTTATTTTCATAAAAGGAAGGTGTCAGCTATCTGTGCACAACAATAAAATCAGAACTACTGTATATCTTTAGTGGTCTGACAGGAGTGACGCAAATTCAAACTGGGTGAAAAGCAAAAGAAAACCTATCAATTTATTGTATAGAAAGGGGCAAAGGCTAAGACGCATATGATTATTACATTATGTTGTAGGGTTACAGGTTAGGTTGCAAAAATGCTGATGTTCCAGAGTTAGGCTCGCTATCAAATGGACTTAAGACCCTTTTATTGCCTTCTTTTTGTAGATTAGTCAGCTGGAGATGGAGTTTTCAAGCATGTCAAGAAGCTGACCTTAATAATCTAGCTAGAGGTGATGATATCTGCCAGTGAGAGCCAAAATTGATGGCTTTATACTAGAAACAAGAAGATGCTTCTGCCAAATTCAACCTGAAATCAAGGACCCACTGTTTAAAAATTACCATTATTTTCGACTGAGAGATATGACATCACTATCATAGTAAACTGTGTACATGCAATACTGGAATAGAAATCTTGACAGGCAGAGTGTCATTAAATGCAAGATACACTTTCATGCACGCACGCACCAACACACTACACACACGTGCGCTTTCTTCTATGGACACACTTTCTCACAGCTGGTTACACACCTCTTCCCTCATTGTGAGATTCCCTTTTTTGTTCGGCAACTACAAAGGCAGCAGTGTAATGAAATGAGGCTGACTGACACGGACCTGGAGAAAGACGATAAGCACCTGAGTCATGTGTTCAACAAAGGGCGGCTGACCTGCTCGGGCACTGTTAGGATGACTGCAGGAGACATTTCAGTATACAGGTCTTAACATATTGCTCTGGGCCAGAAACACACTTCCCACAGCCCACTCACACTCTCCATTTTTCAGTCGCAGTTTCTGAGCACACCAGTGAATTCGTGTGAATCATCTGCCTCCAAACGCCCCGTTACTGAGCCTCACTTTGAAGAGAACAGCGTGTGTGCAACCGAGCCAATGCCTCTGGTCGCATTATTTTAAGAATCTCATACTTTGCGAGTGCACACACAGCGAGGTGCCGATCAGTGTGAGCTTCACTGCAAGTACATTAAAATTAAAACACGTCGCACAACAAGTTTCCTTATACAACACTGTCATGTGATAGATATATGACCATAGATACAGAACTTTACAGTCACTTGAAATAATCTGCAAAAAGATCTCAAATTAGATACATTTATATCCATTGATGATTTTAAGGGCATCATAAGGAATGTGGTGACTAGCTGTCCTTTTGTTTCATTGTGGGTTTGTGTATGTTATGTTGTAAATGTTGCATTTTGATTTATTGTGATTTTGTATGGTTGCTACTTTGACCAGGTCTCTTGTAAAAGAGATTTTTTATTTCAATGGGACTTCCTGGTAAAATAAATAAAAGATCTGCTCTTACTAATATTATCACATTACAGTGATGGGTTAAAATGGAAGTGTGTATTTTTTAGGAAATTATGTGTAAAGGTGATTGTAATGTAATACTTGGGGGTCATGTTAAAATTTTAATGCATTATTTCAACATTTTGAATATCCATTCTAACTCCCTGGTCCATATATATATGTGTATCTGGATGTTTTCCACCAATATAAGTGTCCCTCCTCTGTCCTCTGAGACACCTTCTGAACCTCCTTCACAATTTCAGTGGTTAAAGAGGATGTTTCTACTGTAAACACCATGCAAATTTACTTTTCAGTTGGTCTCACGGTTCACAGACAGCTGGTTAGATGTCTTTGTGTTGTGATTTATTATTCATTGGCACATTTGGCTGTGCAGCAGTAATTGCAGCATGCAGCAGCAGCGCCTGCATCTGATGGAGCACAAATGAATATATAAATCTAGATGGCGGAGCCATTTGAACGTTTGACATTTACTGATGAGGCAATTAAGAGAGCACAAACCTCACTGCACTGGCTGATCCTTGCACAGCACAACAACACAAAGAAAAAAAACACCTACCCACACAAACACACAAACATTTAAAATATTTACACTTCACATAAACATGTGTGTTTCAGATTCTTTGGTCCACCCTCACACTGCTGAGTCAAACAGTGATAGGTGACTGCTCTGCACAAACAGAAACAACAAAAGGGGTAGCCTCAGCACAAATTCAAAATACAAGGTTGAAACCCACCATCACTTCTAAAATTCTACAGGGCCTAACAGCTTATCAAATCTACATTATGTTAAGTTTTTTGCTTGATCTCGGACATAGACAGTTGACAAAACAATCGCCTTCAAGATCCATTAAGATCCTGTTTTGAATCTGCTAAATTGATTGTATCACGTTATGTTCAACATCAAATAGAGTTTGCTCTGTTTGAATTTTAGTTTTGTAGATTTCCATTTCCAAGCTTTTAACAAGTGCAAAGGGACCATATTGCTCCACTTCTTGCCTCCCATCTTTGGCTTCCTGTCAGAGTTGAAGGTAAAATCTTGACATTTGTTTACAAAGGAACACAGTCTAAAGACGCCATATTTTTCTGTCCCCCATATCCCTCTGTAAGACACCTGAGGTCCTCTGACACTCATTGAATGGTAACAGAGGTTTCTGTTTCTCAGTAGCTGCACCGACGTTGTGAAACTCCCTCTTTCTGTTTGATAATCTCAACCAACCGATGACTTACAGCTGGAAACCAATTAAACACACTTTTTCTCATTGGGTTTTTTTTTAATGGCATCCGACTCCACAAATTTTCAGAAAATAGGCAAAAGAAAGTGAGAATTTTCCATCCACTATTGTTATGTGAATACTGGGAGTTAGATAACTGAGATAAGAAGTAGGTTGCGCTAATGCTCTAGCTGATATTTTGAGGGTTGTTTTTTTCCAAACTTCCTGCGTTTCCACTCAGTACAACAAAAACATTTGGGGGAAATGCACCTACTGACAAAACTCCTTCGCTGTAATGGGTCACATGGCAAAAAACGGTGAATTACTGGTTTTAAGCACTGTAAAAATACAGGAAAGTTAACCTGACAGCTTTCCTTCCTTAATCGCTTGTTCTGCTTTCTTGCCTGGAGCTAGAGAAGAAGATCAAAACCACTAATATATGTTTGGGTAATGTAAGACTACAGCCAGCAGCCCATTAGCTTAGCTTAAGACTGGAATCAGGGGGGGAAAACTAACTTGGCTTTGTCCAAACAAAGTAACAAAATCCGCCTACCAGCACCTGTGATGATCTCTAATTAACTATATATAATTAGTTATATCTTGTTTGTTAAATTTGTACCAAAAACAAAATGTAAAAGCAACAATTTGCTGTTTTTACAGGAGGTTAGGTGCCACACTGTTTTTACTTGGCTGGGAGCAGTTGCCAGGCAACCAGCGGGGACATCAGGAAGTCACTGCTTCCCGGCCAAGCTAGGCTGAGCTAAGCTACCTGGCTGCTGGCTGTGTAGCCTTATATTTACTTAACAGATGTGAGAGTGGTATCAATCTAAAAATCTAAACATCCCAAAATGTCCTTTCTTCCCTTTGAACTGGACACATTCACATACAGCTCTGGGCAAAATTAAGAGACCACTGCAAAATGACCAGATCTCTGGTTTTACTATTTATAGGTATGTGTTTGTGTAAAATTAACTTTGGAAAATTTGGGAGTGGTCTCTCTCAATTTTTTTCCAGAGCTGTATGTATGCCTTTCCCTCCGTCCTGCCTTCCTTCCTCGTTCCCTTCCCTCTGCAGCTGACACACGTGCTGCCAGGAAGGTATCAAGTCCAATATCAATTAAAGCTGCAAGCAGCGTTGAACCTGCCCTCGCCGATGTGTGCACGTCGGGGCATCCGCCTCCCCTTGAGCAGACAATCCCAGCCTCTCGGGTCGGCATGCCATTTCCTGCAGTCACTAGGTGGCGCTGTGACCGCTGATGACAACGAGCGTACAGTCGGCTTCAGGCCGGGGGAGGCATGAAGTACGTAAAGTTTGGTGCCTCTCGGACAAGCACGGCAGCGTTATAAACTACTTCCTGTTTTTGGCAAAGGATGCATTGTCATGGCAACGCCGTTTGATGAAGATTCAGGTCACTCCATTTGCAATACAATGCTGCCACCCAGTGGACCATGAAGGCAATAGAATCATCCCACTGGGAGATGTAATCAAATGTATTTGGAAAATAACTTCCTGTTGTCACTAGGTGGCGCTATGACTTTGATTCAATTTTGACACCCACATGTGTTCAGGGCAGGACCGTGATCAAATGATATCAATATGAAAAAGATCTGATCCAATGTATGGGTGGGTGGTACATTTGTGTGTGTGTGTGTGTGTGTGTATTTTGAGAGGAGTTGCACACAGTATTTGTTGAAGAGATGAGAGCTTACAGGCCATGGCAGCAGACAGGGACATGTACTGGCATTAGGAATGGTGGCACAAAACAACGTGCCATCTGGCCAGACTTTAGCTGGGTTTCAATTAAGGACTTGATTTGCATGCTGAGATCCGCCTTCATGCATCAAAGGAAACGTCTACGTATGTGCGACTTAATTAATATCTCCAGTAAGTAGCCATCAGGCCATATCCAGGTGTCTTGTTTTGGCACAGATCTGAAGTCAGTCAGCCCTACCAGAGCCTTAATCTTAAATAACACAGCTCTGTCAGCGGATTCCAGGGAATGTGAATCTGAATGCAGCCTGTCTCATGAATGGCGAGAGACTCAACTTCTTACCATTCAGATCACTGCAGCAGCAGAGTGACTGTGGCAACTGACAGACTCAGGGCTTCTCTGCTGGCAAGAACATGGACACAGCAACATACTCACGGGTAACACACTCACAAATTGATTTACACACACTCCCTGAGCCAAGTGCAGTCATCCCCACTTGCTGTGCTTCACCGCACAAAGTCAACAGGGCCCTTGGTAGACGTGCGCTCATAGTGCCAATTGGGCTGTGGGCTTGATTAGCTATTAGCTGCAGTATAGCAACAGCTGATGTGAATAGAGAGCGATGGCGCGCTCGTCAAGGTTTTTTTTTCAGAAAAACCAGGGATTAACCCTCAATGGTCCCTGATGCCATGAGAGGCCATGAGGGGGGAGTGTGTTGATATGCCTTCTGCTTGCTATGCCGGTGTGTGTGTGTGTGTGTGTGTGTGTGTATATTTCCTTCTCTCAAGCCTACGGTTGGTTACAGGGTTACCAGCTTTTCATATTATTCGAGATAGTCTCTTAATCGAGAGGACCACACAAGAAAGCACATATCAGCACGTAAGACTATTCCATCCATACACACACACACACACACACACACATCAAGGCCACCCCACCAGCTGTGCCTGAAATGCCTTTCATCACAGGGGATCTAAACTTGTTCACAATGCCCTACATGAAAACAGCACAGAATCTCCTCTTCCTCCTCCTCCAGCATCAGCTCCCCACACACAGTTTAAAAACGTTTTCAAATGCCTCTGATAATATTACATTTACCCAAGGTCTTAAAAAGCCAAGAACAGCATCTCGACTCTTTTAAATTCACCTTTTAGATAGTTTCTTACTGAGCTGGACTCAGTAATACAGCTGCAAGTTCTGGCAGGAGAAGTTGTTTTCTTTTTCATTTTCTGTCTCTCTCTGTTGCAGAATAGCGTGAAATTTCTGTGCAGCTGGTGTTAAAGTTTCACAAATTGAAGGTGATGAAAGTTTCAGACAACTTGATGACACTGTTAGCTACAGTATGTGCATTTGTTGTCATGAGTGTCACCGTAAGCTTACTTTATCTGCAGAGATTATTTTCTTCTCATCTTTAATGGACCATTTTCACAGCAGACATTTTTACATCATAAAATGAAAAGCACAAGTGTAATTAATAACTTTAACTAAGGCTGCATTCTTCCCTGTTCCAGTTCCAGGTTCTTGCTGTTTGCAGACTGCCTGTCTAGCATGACTTTAATGGAGAACCCCACATCACCTGTGCTTTTTCTGCAGTGAATAGTATAAATTAAGTTTTAGAGCTTGAAAGAGCCATTGCAATAAATAAATGTTTTGAGCAGCTAGCAACTTGAACTGATTTGAGGAATTGAGGGACATAGTATATTTTATGGCCATCAGAATAGTTTGTGTACAGCAGTTAAAAAATGTATTTGCTAGCACAAATGATGATTTTTAGCTTGTGTTTTAATATTTAAATCAATTGTTTTGGCATCAATGGAGTGCGTTTGTATATTACAATATCACACCATTCATATTTAAATGAACTTATATGTCAGGTTTGTTTGTTTGTGAAGTTTCTAGCATATCATTAATATTTAAGTAAAATACGGTGCAGTCATAGGTGTTTGTTTTCAGATCATTATTTAATCGACTGGTATGCAGGTGTATGGGTACATTTATGATAACACATCTTTATTATTCAAATGAACTGGTGTGTAGTCATCATATCAGTGGTATTTAAATGAGCTGCTTTGCTGCCAAAGGTGTGTGTTTATTGGGTATGTTGTACTGTATAGGGACTCAGCTGAGTGCTGAATCTATCTGTTTGAAAATATGCGTTTTTATGCATGCAATTACTCTGAGGAAATGAAAAAGTAAAACGTAACGTGAGCTTGAATTGAAAGTTTGAATTGAATTGAAATCCTCTTCCTCTCCTGTGTGCTGCAGCGGAGGGCTGGATGCAAAGGGTGGTGATCCTGGGCTCTGAGGCACACGTGATAGAGGAGATCCAGCTGTTTGAGACAGCCCAACCAGTGGACAGATTGACCATTTCCCACACCAAGGTAAGGAAAATGGTACAGGTGGTCTCTCAGTTATTTTGAGGAATTTGATTTTTAAGGGCATTATGTACTGTACTTTTATACTACTCACAGGGACTCAGCATTTTATAACAGTTGTATAAAGTCTTCTGTGGCTCTGGAGGAGCTTTGTCAAGTCTGAGATGTCACTCGTGTCCCTGATTGAAATCCAGCTGGGGATCTCTGTTGCCCATAACTATCTACTCTCATCTGATAAAGGCATAAAATACCCAAAAATGCTGGCAGTCACAGAGAGGGGCCAGACGTGATAATCATTTAAATTTGGGTGTGGTTTGGGTTTTACACATGAAAAGTGACAGAAGTAGTTGGGTAAAGGATGAAGAAAAAGAGATAGAAGTCCAAATCCAGCTTGCATAGCCTTGTACATGTTATCATCATGGACTCCTAGATGTGTCGTTTTCTTAATGGTCTGTCTGGGGGGAAAGTTGCTCAAACTTTCTTTGGTAATCTCCTGCTGGTCCAACACATCTAGCATGGTTCTGTGCTTCATCTGATTGTATCCCTTGACAGCATAATTCCATTAGCTTGCTTTGCTTTTGCATCACTTGTTCATTGGTCTTCAGTGATAACAGTGGGACTTGTCAGACACTTACCATCATAGATCCATTGACAGCAGACAGGCAGTCGGCACGGTGCCATTGGCCCAGTGCCACTCAGCAGAAGTTTTTATCAACACTGGCCTGTTTCAGATCAAGCGTCACCTCATGAATCCAAAACTCTCTTCACAATAACAGTAATTACAATCCTTCACAGCAACAGAGGAATTGCACTTCTGCCACTGTTGTTTTTGTCAGTCTCCCTGGCCTGTCAACTGAACCAGTGTGTTGATGCCGGCCGTGTCCCTGTAGCTCTACAATGGCATGACCACCGATTGATGCAGCGTTACTGGCACTAAAGTCCACTGCTTATCTCATCAATGCTGGCTTAGCAGCGACCAGACATTTTATAACAGCCTTTGCAAAAAGAGCGCAACCCAGATTGGATTGGAAGAGGGTTGGGGGGAGGAATGGGGGAATGTTATTGTAATTGAGAGTGATTATCCCATTATCTCCTCTAATCTCTCGTACTCTCTGTTTATCTTTCTTCTGGTTTGTTCATCTCTCTCTGGTTCCTGTCTCTGGGTGATGGCCGGGTCTTTTGTTTATCTTCCTCTTTCCCTTTTCTTCTTTTTCTCCTCTTTCTGTTTCTCTGCAGAGGTACTTGTACATCGGCTCTCATTCGGAGGTTCTCCAGCTGCCCTTGGCAAACTGCAGCCGCTATCAGTCTCAGCCAGACTGTCTGCTTGCCCGGGACCCCTACTGCGCTTGGGACAGCGAGGGTCGAGCCTGCGTACGCATCGACCTCCACCGCGGGTGAGACAACTACCTATGTGCAACAATGCATTCATACCATATACCAGATATACACCAATATGTGTGTTTTGAGGCTCAGTATTCATATTTTAAACTGCTGCTTGCAAATACTGAAAAATCCTATGAAACAGTATTTAAATAGAATGTGTCCCTTTTAAAACTCTTTTCCACTTATTAAAGACTTTTAGCTGGATAGAAGAGTGAAGCAGGTTTCATTGCAGGTTTTACAGACTTTCACCCTGAAGCTGTTTTGTAAAATCCTCCTGCTTTACATATTTGTCAGCCTTGTGAAACAAACATCACCATAAAATATTATATTATTTATTATATTATATAAAAGCTATGGTCAGAAACGGACCACCTGCATATCAGAACTGGATAACATTTACTATATCTACGTTGTAATAAAGGCTGCTATAGTGTATGTGTCATGGTGGCTCAGTGGTGTCATGGTGCCTCACACCAAGAAGGTTCTGGGTCCTTGGAGGAACTGACAATCTGGATGGGTTAAAAGCAGAGGATCCATTTCAACCTGGGATGCTGTGCATGTGTGTGTGTGCGCATGTGCATGTATTTGTAGCTAAAATCTTGAAAGTATCTTGCAAAAGTCTACATTTTGGATGTATTTTACAGATTTGGGTTATTTTGAGTAGTATTATTATTACGCAACTTGCACATACTCATAGTATGACAGTGCTGTCTGCAGTACTCTCTGTGGAAATGTCCCTCAGTTCCAGTGAGAGGCCATTATTCATTTTCTGCTCTGCTTCCTGCCCTTTCACCTTCAGGTCCACCTCTTCCCTGTTGCAGGACCTCATGCTGGAAAGGTTCAGCCGAGGAAAAGCCAAGTTTGATAAGCCTGTCTCCATCCCCAGCCCTGGTGAGTATGGGGCCAACCCTCAGTAGTGGCCCCTTGTGGGAATTGTCAGTGCAGGAGCAAGTAAAGAGAACGGACTCGAGCTAGACTGAGTGAATATATTTGGACTGAGCTGAATCAATTGAATTAAAAGAGAGCTGATTGTTGCAGAATATGAATTGAAATAATTATGGATGTCACTTAACCCCTCTCCTTTTCACAACTCTTTTCCTGTTCCGCTGCAGAGCACTCCCGTCTGAGGAACGTAACAGTGGTGGTGGGGTCTGACATGGTGCTGCCTTGCCAGCTAGTCTCCAACCTGGCTCAGCCCTACTGGGTTCTCAACGACCGTGAGCTCCAGCTGGGTGACCCCGAGGCAGGAGGGCCACGCTTTGACAGGACCCTCAAGGCCCTCGTCGTGCCCGAAGCAGGCCAAATGCAAATGGGCCGCTATATTTGCTACTCTGAGGAACAGGGGGTGAAGTTTCAGATGGAGCGCTACCAGGTGGCCGTAGTAGCCAGTGCTCCGGTCTTCATGGAGGCCCGGGCTCCAGACAGCAGCATGGGGCTCTTCTGGGTGTTGGTCATCACACTCGGAGCGGCGTGCCTGCTGCTCCTCGTAGCAGCTCTTTACCTGCGCAGGAGGCTGAAGCTGGCGCTGGGAAAGGGAGCTGACATGAAGCCTCTTGAGAGCACCCTGGTCTACCCCATCACCCTGCCCAAGGAGCCACCCACCTTTGTGCCCAGCAAGATGCCCAGTGACGAGGACCGGTTCTGGGAGACAGGCGCCAACTACTACTACTCAGACGGTTCGCTGAAGATCGTTCCCGGTCATGCCCTGGGGCCCAGCAGCGTCGGCAGCACGGCGTCACCCAGCGCCATTCCCGGCCAGCCCATCCACTCCCCCAGCCGTCTCAGCCTCACCAACATCCGAGGCTCCGGTAGCAATGGCTACATCCGCCTCAGCCTGAGCACAGCAGGGGAGGAGAAGGCTAGCGGGGCTGGCTCTGGGGGCGGCGGGCTGGGAGGCCTGGGCATGAGTGGGAACGACTACTCCAGCCCCTTCAAGGAAGAGCTGAGACGCACTCTGCAGCAGAGAAGTGTGCTGCCCGATGCAAACCCAGAGGAGTCGTCCGTCTAGGCCTGTCCTACTTCGTCTCCTTTCCCTGAGTTGGAAAAACAAAACAACCAACCTACCTCCCTCCTGTTGAGGATGCCTGCTTGCTCTCTCTCTTTCAGTGACACATGTCACTTCCCCACGCTCTCTCTCTCTCTCTCTCTCTCTCTCTCTCTCCCGCGCTGCCAATGCCTGTTTGGCTCACTGTAGACATTTATAGCACACAGCATGTTAAATATACACACTCATACACTGTGTTTGCCAACATGTACTCCTATTATTATTGTGTTCTGGGCAACATGCAGTCATGATTGTGGTTTTTTCTTGTTCACTGTGCAATCACTTGTGTAAATTGTGTATTTAAAAAGGTTGAATGCAGAAGAGAACACCTCAAGCATGGATATCAAACACATGGCATTACAGGTTTTCTGAAGGGCACATTTCTTTTACGATGAGTGGACTAAGTGAGGCTATTAGCCCCTGTGGTGAAAACAGTTGATGAAAGGTGACTGGAAATATTGAACTGATTCTCTGCCCTTCTGTTCCTTTGAGACTTTTTCAGCTTACTGCACTTAAAAACTGGAAGCACGTCTTCCCTTCTTGTATACATGAGCAAAGAGTGTGAGAGTGGTATAAAAAGACTAATTAATCTCAAAGCAAGATGACAATCATGTCCCTGTAGGAGGAGCTCTGTGAGGGACAGAGGAGAGAGAGAGGGACAGACAAAGATAGAGAAACTTAAAAGAAAAATGAAGTAAATTAGAGTGAAAGACAGAAGGGGGTTTTTGAATGAAGGACAATCTCTCAAGACTTTCTCTGCTCAATTTGGGGTTTTTTTCTCCCACGTTGTATTTACCCCAGGAAAAACTCCTCAATCTCTTCCATTTTCATTTGTTGTGATGGTTGGTTTGAGTTAAGACATTTCTTGTTGTTCTTTTTCTATGTCTTACGGACTACAGCAGTGTTTAAAAAGTTATCATGTGACTAATGGCTCCCCGCTGTGAATGACAATGTGAGGGCAAGCGCTTACATTCCTCGCTCAGCCCTGCACGGTCACCATCACACAAACCTTCAAGTCCGATCTACTAAAAGGTGCACTCCGAACATTTATGAGCGTCACAGTGTGTAAGAGACATGTGTTTTAGTTGAGCCCTCTTGGACATTTGTTCATCTTCTTAGAAAGAAAAGGCTATTTGCATTCAGCTTTTAGCAGCGGAACAGTAACTGCACACTTAATTTCAAATTGATGTGACGTGAAGACATTAGGCATAGAAAATGTAGTTGAACCCTAACTGTTGTGACTGCTGTGGATGTCTCAATAAGTGCTTTAAATCTTATGACTTTGGTGAGGGTGGTAACTTGCACTGCCAAGAAGGAAACTACACCTCCCACACACACAGACACACACTCACAGTCCTCTGAATGCCAGTCATCATGGACTACAGTGTGTTTGTGACACGCCCTTAAACCCCATGAAAGCCCTCCCTCTTACCGATGCCCAGAGACTGACCCGGGGCTACTGTGGACTTATACAGAGGTAGACACTGTTAAACACACCTACACAAAAAAAAAGAAACTGTTGATGCAAGAATGGACAGACATACAGACTGATGGCTGCCATGCTGACAAACTGCTGGCTCCAGGATGGAAGCAGCCGTTAACCAGTGAAAGGTATTGGTCCACTTAATTAATTTCATGCAAACAGATTTAAGCAAAGTCCCAACCTTTAACAATTTCCAATTTAGCTTTTTGGCTGCTCAGTGTAGTGTTAAGAGTTCTTTAGTTTATTTATCTGGCTTACCCTTCTGTCCCTTTGCTCAACCTCTCACTTGCATTCATTCATTCATTATCCATACTGCTTATCCCGAAGGGTCGCAGGCGGGGGGCTGGAGCCAATCCCAGCTAACATTGGGCGAGAGGCAGGGAAACACCCTGGACTGGTCGCCAGTCAATCGCAGG
>JAVQJF010021174.1:0-13232 GCA_036023855.1 Gadopsis marmoratus
TCAGAGCCTGTTCCTGTGCTGCCATGATTAGTGCCTCTGTGCTGTCTTTCAGTCCAGCCTTTTCCAGCCTCTGGTAGGATTTCTTGATATCAGCCACTTCTTCCATCTGCCGGTGGTACGTGCCGTGCAGGTGTTTGTCCTTCCGTGATGATTTCATCTTCGTCTCTTCCTCAGTGGGCTTCAGCTGCCTGATGTATTCACTAAGCAGATTATCACTTGGGGCCATAGTCCTGATGTACTCATGAATCTTTGTTGATTCATCTTAGATAGTGGCTCAGACGCTCACTAGTCCTCTGCCTCCATCCTTACACTTAGTGTCCAGCCTCAGGTTGCTGGACTTGGGGTGGAATCCTCCATGCATTGTGAGGAGCTTCCTGGTGTTTATATCGGTGGCCTCTATCTCCTCCTTTGGCCAGCTTATTATGCCAGCGGGGCATCTGATGTAGGTGTTGATAGCTGAGAACTTGTTCTTCCCATTCAGCCGACTTCTTAGGACCTGCCGTACTCTCTGGAGGTATTTGGCTGTGGCTGACTTTCTTGCAGCCTCTTCATTGTTACCATTTGCTTGCGGGATTCCATGGTACTTGTAGCTGTCCTCGACATCTGCTATGTCACCTTCAAGTCCTTCAGTTCTGACCACCTTTCCACTCTTGGATACCATCCAGCCACACTTATCTAGTCGGAATGACATTCCGATGTCGTTGCTGCAGATCCTGGTGGTGTGGATCAGTGAGTCGATGTCTCGCTCACTCCTGGCATACAGCTTGATGTCATCCATGTAGAGGAGGTGGCTGATGGTTGCTCCGTTCCGTAACCAGTATCCATAGCCAGTCGTGGTGATGAGATTATTTATATATATATAAATATATAAGAGGCCACAGGTTCCGATTGCCACAGGGACCACTATTGCCTTCACTTTCCACATTATTTATATATAGTTACCAAAATGATTGTACATTACATCTTAAGCCCATAAATCAGTCCAGTTGCAAGTACAGTACACATTACCTCCTGTGCTCATCCCCGTGCTCCCCAGATGGAACAGTTAGACACTCGTCCATGTGACCGTGAAGGAGGCGCAGGACGTCCCCTCCTATCAGGAAACCTGCAGACAAGAGAGCAGAAAAAGGGGAATGACATTACAGAAGAAGCAAGAAAGGACAAAACATAGAAAAGAATAAATGTTATGTATATGGGTCTAAGGACAGAGGGTGTTGTATGCTGCACAAATTGTAAAGCCAGGCAGTATCCAGAGACAGTTGCAGTGGCCTATTCCATACTACATATTCATTCTAAGCAGGTTTTGAATCTGTAGTGTGTTCAAACTGGAAAAGTGACTAAATTAAGTGACAGTAGTAAATAGTACAAAAGAAACTCAATACGCATACAGAAAATGCTCGGCTTATGGCTGTGCCGTTAATGTACACTGTTGTCCGACAATGTATTACACAAAGAAAACTGAGGAGCTGCTCACATCTGAAAAACATTAGAATATATTGTTAATGGCAGTGAAACACCTCCAGAATGATTAAGATATAGTACATACTGTTTACAAGATTCTTCACTGTACCACAAAGGTAGTTTTAACTCGACATGACAACACTACATGTGTAAACATGGTGTCCAAACATTTTAACTCAAACTCAATACAATAAAAAAGGCAAAAATAAAAAGAATGTACAAAAGCAGAATGTTAAGATAACAAAAAGCATAATACAAGCACCAAGCAAGAAAGAGATGGATGGAAACAAGAAAAAGAGAGCTACAAAGAAATAGAAACAGGTGTACCTTGTGCTACTTCACTGCCAGAACAGATGGGAGCCACACTCCACAATGTCTGCTGGAAGGCTGCATCTACATGAAGACTGCCATTACCATAGGACAGATGCTACAGGAAGAGAGACACACAACGGCAAAATAAAAAATAAAACACTAGTTATGTTCCTGAATCCGAGTCCTGTATTTAGCCAACTGCAGACTATACATGATCAAAAGATGGACGGGAAAAAGAAAGGGAGGAAGAGAAAGAGAGCCACAAAGAAGAAGGATAAATGTCTAAATGGTGTAAAATGATGTTCATGAACAACTGCGTCAAGCATGTGCAAACAGGGACACGCAGGCATATGTACAGATACGTAGCTAAACTGGTTGCCTTTAACTCTGTCACACTTCAGAGCATAGTTCATTATGTGTTCGTGGTAAGGCAGTATTACTAATAAGGAAGAGTGAGAAAGAAAGCAGCGGCTGCTACTGACCAGATATCTCTCAGAGGAGACGCTGACCAGGATGAGATCATCTCCCACTCTGACCTTCTCTCCCTCCGAACGCTGCTTTGATGCTGGATGGATGGTCCACCAGCACGCCTCGCCTACACACACACACGCTCAGAAAATAAAGCTAAAATGTGTCCGTGACTCACAGACTCTACAACCTACTGCATCACCTCAGCCTGCGTACCACTTCGGTAGCCTAGATTTGTCTTGCCGCTGTTCTGCTTGTACTGTAATTTGCATCATTTTCACAGAAGCAGGTCAAGAACAAGAACACAGCAGACCATGTACTTTGCAGTGGCGTATTGTTCTGACTTTGTTGTAAAGTGAAATCTGCTGTGGAGAAACAGCGGGTCTGGAGTCAGATTGACAGTATAACAATGACAACAGTGCAGCCCAAAGCAAACTGCAGCTCCAGATGCCAAACTGCACCAGGAAGAAGGCAACTCAAAGCTAATGCAAAGCTGGGCCCAATCTGACTGTTCAAGATGGGAAATCATCACATCATCAACACATCTGTGTTCTTTAACATATTTTAAACAATTTATCCCT
This sequence comes from Gadopsis marmoratus, assembly GCA_036023855.1. Taxonomy (NCBI): domain Eukaryota; kingdom Metazoa; phylum Chordata; class Actinopteri; order Centrarchiformes; family Percichthyidae; genus Gadopsis; species Gadopsis marmoratus. The sequence goes on from JAVQJF010021174.1 coordinate 2,823, forward strand.
TGGTGTTCACAACGGTTAAGAAAATGTGTCAGCCTTCGACAGCCAATTTAAAAAACTCAAAAAATGTTCCAAACATTTAATTCATAATGAAAGGAAATGAAAAATCCATTTGCATCATTAACAAAAGTGGTTAAATAGTGACAGTCTCTATAATTTAAACAAATGCAATCCAAAGTTATAATAACCATTTCCTATCAAACTTTATTGAATACCAATGTGGCAGTGTGCTTTGTTTTTAAGTGAGATGGGGTTTCCACTTCTTCCATGAAGTTAACTTCTATTACAGGAGCTTCGAAGAAGGAAGCCAGATCTTAACGCTGGTCTATCCGCTGCCTTTACTGAAGACCAACCCTGGACTTTATCCATATATGCTGACAGTTACATATTTACACAGCAGCAGACACAGAGCAACATTAGCATTCATTTGGAGTGTGTGTGTGTCCACCCGATGGAGTCCAATGTTCACTCTCCTTTAACCTTCTGTCTGCTCTCCACCAAACCCTGAAGGAAATATGTGGTTCTTTAGCTGCGACGTGCTCCACTGCGTTCACCTGCTAGTCTCCGTGTCTGCCTGCTGTTTGCTGACGAGACTGAACCAACAAAGGTTTGGGCTGTCAAACCAATAACTTAATTCTTTGTGGGTTCTTCACCTCCAGTGACATATTACACATATTCCTAATATGAAATAATGGTTAGTGCAGCTTTAAAGTAAAGTTCTGCAGGTTTGAACAGTTTGGCTACACAGCAAATGTTTACAATAACTGTGAGTTAGTGCTGTTTTTAAGACGCCTACCTGTGGTATCTTCCTGCAGTCCAACATCAAAAGCCAGTTTGTCTGTGGATGAGCGGGAGGTGGACAGACAGCACAGGTACTAAACAGAGAAACACAATTCAGTCCATCAGTCCATCTGAGCAGCTAGATCAGGGTTATTCAATTAAAACTCAAGAAGGTCCCGTCAGGGAAAATGTATTAAAGCAAAGGTCCAGAACATCATAATGTCCAGCTTGAGTTAGTGTGATATATGGTGATGTAGCCTAGTACATGTATCAATGTCTGCATGTAATTAATAACTGACTGTCAAATCAGATAAATTCAGTAGTATTCAAAAACATTTTGACAATATTTATTGTCACTTAACATTTAATTAAACAGATGCATAATACTGTAGATGGGTATTACATTCTTGTCTTATTAAGTAAAAGAAGGGCTGCTTTTAGAAATAAGAGAAAATAAATAAAATAGTTTTTGAATAACTTAAAATAAAGTTCATAACTTGAGGAAAATAAAGTTTAGCAGCAGCTTTTCCCTTTTTCTTTAACTGTCTAACATCTTGACTGAACAGACTATAAATCTCAACAAATCTTAACTGAACACATTTAGTTTCTCTTTCTTTGCCCCTTATATTCCACTCCCCTACTTTCTGTTGATGAGTGAGAGAGTTGAGCTGTAGCTTGTCCTGCCAGGATGTTAAATCTAGGCCTGAATGGTGTCGGGGCCGTTCTCACACACATGTGGAGCTGCTCATTGGTGAGCCTGGAACCAAATTTAGTCTTAAATATGTTCATTGTGGAGAACGTTGCTTTGCAGCTGTATGGGAAAGCTGTCTCTGAGACTATTTGGAGCCAGAAAGTGGCAGGGTCACTCCGTCTGAACTGCTCTTTCAGGGCCACATCTGCTTGGAGATCAACCAATTCCATCTGAAGAGCCCCAGCATTGGCCCACCTGAGTGCTGTGTGACTTCTTTTGAGATCCCCCTGGCATCTGTGATGAGGAATGGGTTCTGAATTAACAGGGTCAGCTGCTGTCCAAAGCTGAAGCTGTCAAAACATCATCAAAGTCAACAAAAGAAGACCCATCTCTCTGTCCCTGAACCTGGACCTGCAGTGCTGGGACGTGGACACAGTCTCCCTGCAGGTCGTCCTTGAACACCTCAAGTTTCATCCGAAAGGAGATAACAGCTGTTTAAATGTTCACAAATTAAATTGTCTTTGCCCTGTAGCTTCAAAGTTCATTCAGATGTGAAGTGATATCAACCAAAAAGGCCACATTATCCATCTTTTAAAAATAGAGAAAACTGTGTTGCTTTCTGACTTTTCAGCTCTACCAGGAAAGCTGCTGCCTCCCTTCTGGTGGCCCAGAGCTGCTATAACACCCTGCTTTTGCTGAGCCATCTCACATTGTTGTGCAGCAAAGGATCAGCATTTGCTTCAACTTCTCAACTGCATGCCACGCTTATAGGAAGTAGATCATTTTCATCATTATGTTCATCACCTCAGCATGCGTCTCTGACAGGTGCAGCATAGGACAGATTGGTGAATTATGCAATGGTAAGCGATGAGCTCAGGATTGTCCACTGATCGCAGGGTTGAGGGTTCGATCCCTTGATTATCGGCGAGAGTGTGCGTGACTGAGCAAAAGACAAAAATCTTGTTGTCATATATAAATGTAGCTATTTACCCTTGCCTGCTAGAAACGACTCCAGCCTCCTCGCGACCTTCTAAAAAGGTAAATGGTATAGCAGATGGATGCATGGAATGGTCCGTATAAACCCAAGTACCCTGAAGAATTAATAGGAATTCAGAACATTCAGTTTTCCTTTTAAAATTGGAGGTTCATGATTTTCTCTTACAGGGCTGTCAATTACAGAACCGCCTTTAATTTGGCAATTGCTTAAAGACCATCCATAACGGTGAGGAGCAGGGCAAGTCTTTCATTATCCTCCACTCCCTGGAATAGTACTCTTGTCTGAGTGGGGCTTCAGACAGTTTTGGAGTTGTTTAAAGGTTTATTTGACCGATTTCTCTATTAGATGATGAATGTATGGTGTCATAGGACAGCCATAACAAGAATGAATCTGGGAACGAATAAAACCATAAATGTGGAAATATAAAGAGAAACATAAAAGAATAAATTAATAGGGACCAAGCATAATATGCAAAAGCAATAAGGCAAAAGCAAAAGGGGACTAGCAAAAGGAAAGATTAATCTCTATACATTCACATTTTACTCCCAGATTAATTATTTTTGTATGGCACTATTATGACTTGTATATTCCTTATATTGTTATATGCTATAATATTGGCAATCCTATAGTTTTGGTTCGAGTTGTTATTGTGGTATGTGTGTTTTCGTGTGTGTGTGTGTGTGTGTGTGTGTGTGTACACTGACCATTCCACTGTAGGAGTGTCGTAACAGGACAGCATGTCCGTACAATAAGGTGCGGTGGCCGCCTCCCTGGGCCGTCTGACAGAGACAATGACAAGAGGGAGAGAGAAAAAGAGCAGTTACCTAAGACACATAGTCACGAAAATTAAAAAAAAAAACAGTGAGAAACACCTGAACAGAGACATAAACTGCACAGACAAAGTCCAACAAAACAGATGCAGACAGGAAGAGGGACAGGCCAGCTGTACCATTTCATCCTACAAGAATGCTTTAACTGTCAAGTTGCAGGAAAAAATGTTAGGCAACAGTCGACAAACTTGAATCTAGATAAATTAAGCAAGCTAGACTGTAATGTCATCCACCCATCACATTTTAAATATCAATATATTACCGTCATTAATGCCCTTATCCGATGAGATAATTGTCATCACCCTAACACCAGTCTAATAAAATAATAATCCTAATTTGGGCTTCCACAGTTAATTAAACCTGATTGGGCACACTTGACTTTGTGATTAGAGTGGCTGCTCTGGTGCATCAAATCAAACGCTCCCCATTGACAAGTATACTGTCTGACCAATCACAGCTGCATATTACTACAACTACTTGAACAAACCTGCAAAAATAATGTGTAAATTCTTCGGAATTTGTTGCATGCTTCATATACAGGTATCTGTTTAAAGTGACCATGGTGCCATGTGACTGGCCCTATATTAGTAGGATTTCACCAACGACTTCACAGAAACAGAAACCAAACTACATGCATGTAATTAAGGTCCTTTTTCGTTACTAGTGCCATGTATGTATTTAATATCAGTAATAGAAAGGAACACACATCACACACTTGACTGAAGGGTTTTATTGAAATGTTTGATGTGTGGGTGCTACTGATGATGCTTTGCGGCTGGGCATGATTTGAAGCTGACCCTGGAAGACAGAATATACACTTATTGTGGGTAATGAGTTAAATATGATCTCTAATTGACTGCGATTGTTTAAAGGTTATAATGTGCATTATTTTTAAGTCACTTACCTCTGTGCCTCCTCCTCATGGTGTACAGGCCACGACAGTCCCCAGGCCATCTGAACACCGTATGAAGGTTCCGGGAGACACCATGTAGAAATTGTAGTGGGGGTGGATACAAACTTAAAGCTGCTAGTGCACGTATTATGAGGTGTAATGTAATGGAGGATGTGTCTGAGGATGAGGCACATTGTGATCCAGGAGTGTGTTGTATATGTATGTAAATGTATTATTTGTGGGGGTCTATGTTTAAATGTCTGGGGAGGAATTGGGGTCCCTTTACTGTGGAAGCAGTCATGGGTGTGGCAGGCAGCAGGCTATATAAGGCAGCCATTTTCTATCAGCTAGCATTGATGCTGTTAGGACATGTGGTCTGTGGTTCCCCAGTTTTGTATGTGAGATTGATTCGTTTGATGCTTGTTAAGGGTGAAATAAACACCTGCCTATACAGAGTTGGTCTAGACTTGCTCTATAGTAACAAGTGCTATGAGGTAACTCTGTCATGATACAGCGCTATAGAAATAAAATTGAATTGAACTGCCTGGTTGCACCTAATCCCTGCCTCAAGCCTCCTGCTGTCCAGCTGCTACCCAGCCATCCAACAATGTAGAGTAGTATGTAACTTGCCATATGTACAATGATGCCGCCAGAAGAAGCATCTACAGATGGTTATGCCTGTAGAGCAGTATTTCCACCTGCTCATTAGGGAGGAAAGAAGTTGTTTCTCTAGTTCCCCCCAAAGCAAGAACTATGATTATTCACTATTTAATCAAGATGACCAAAGACCAGGCAGAATTCTGAATCCATAACTCAGGAAGCTGCTTGAACTGGGCCAATTGGACATCTGGTTTATCACAATAGATGTGATTAAGATGAAGTGCTTATTGGAAAGTTGAACAGAGTCTGAAACCCCATTTCCAAATTGGGTTATATTTGTGTGGAGTCTTGAGACTCTTGACACAGTCGGTTCCATAAACGCATGTTGCATTTGAGTGCTGGTGGAAGCCCAGACAGCTGGCTTTTCACTGCGTTCATGTGAAATTTCAAAGTGGAAAAAGAGTTTTCCCTGTAATTAATTTTCATTTGTTCAACCTGGTTGGTATTTGTTTGTGAATTTAACAATGCATTTGTGAACTTCCTAAATTAATTACTCACAAATTATACACATTTGTAAATGTTGTTTTTATTGGTTGGTCATGAAACAAACATTTGACACCCATATTGAGACAAGATTTCTCTCATTTGCCATTAGACATAGTTGAGCACGTCATATACCCTTGTTGGTTTGTGATTGGCCTAGAGTAAGTCGAACAAACCAGTTTGCCTATTCTCTAGTCCCTCATACTTATCCAAGTTGCGTGACAATATCGCTAGATTTTGGTCAGACTATCAGCCCTAAGATATACAACATCGTAGGATGTTTGACGTGTTAAGACACTGGTCAGCAGCTCATAATGCAGTTGAGGTGGGACTGCTACACTTCAACACTTGTTTGGATTGAAGATATTTTGCAGTTTGTCCAAAAGGATCCTGGGGCGGCTGTGGCTTCAACCTGGTAGTTGGAGGTTCAATTCCAGCTCTTCCCGTTCACATGTCAAAGTGTCAGTGGGCAAGACACTGAACCCTAAAGTTTTCCCTTGGCGCTGCATGAGGGGCTGCCTCGTATCTGTAATTTTCCCCATTGAGGGACTAATAAAGAAGTATTATTATAAAAGGATTCTTCAGCTCAAACTATTGTGGGATGTATTTCTCTGTTTATTTACCCTGGGTGATTACTGTCCCCCACAGTAGGCCAGGAACAGCCGCTGTTAAATAAGGATGTCAGTGAAGACACATCACAATGTGACGTCCATGTCCTTCTCTAAACATTTTAGGTTGCTTTGGGTGAAAAGCAGTGGGACTGATATCAGTGCAGCATTGTAAGAAGTGACTCTCTGGTGTGTTGAGGTTGTATGTTCCTGTACTGTTTGCTCTCCTATACTGAGTCATGCAGTTGGAGTATGTTGGAGAATGAAGAGGTGGAGCTGTTTGCCTAAGGGCAGAATTCCCACGGCTGCTATGGCTGCCTTTGTTTCTGGCAGAACCACGACGTTGTGGATCATTTTGAAGAAATTGTTCAATATTTTGGGAAATACGCGTATTTCACTCTTACCCACAGTTAGATGAGAAGGTTGATACCACCTTCATGTCTGTGCGCTAAACATAAAGCTACAGCCAGCAGCCAAATATCTTAGCTTGGCATAAAGTGTAGAAACAAGGGGCTGAGTGAAGTGACATCCTGGAGTCTTCACTGTGAGGTTGCCAGGTAACCAATGGAGACTCCAGGAAGTCACCAGAAATGGTTCCAGTCCCCCATAAATCCACAACTTGTTGATTTTACATTTCTGTTTGTGTATGAATCAAACAGATGCCTTCGTTAGTGCGCTTGTTTTGGTAGGCAGAGTGTTTTTACCGTTGAACAGCCAGGCCAGCTGCCACTTGGCCAAAAAAGTGATCTGTGTGATCTTTTGATTACCTCCAGGCTGCAGGCTTTTAAGACCAAATCTGATGAGTGTCACAAACAGAACAGTGCTGATTCACTGTTACGCGCTGCATGAGTTCACCAGCACCATGGCAGGGCTGAGAGACAACAACTAAGTGCTCATACCAACGTCCCATCAGGGGGTGGGGTCTGTTTGAGACTGAGCCTGAGTGAAACAGAACAGAGCGATGGAGTGAAACTGGACCTTCCAGAAGTAAGAAAACCTCATTCAAAATCACATTGACATTTGTATTGCTAATAACTTAAAAATCCAGCCTTGGAACACAAACCTACTTGACAGTATGTTGTGTGGTTCACTCCATATGTCTAGATAAGGATGGAATTTAAGAAAATATTGAATATCTAATATCTAATGTGGTTGTTGATGGTAATGAAGGAACATGTCACCTAGTGACACAGTGCGTCCAATGTGTTTCTGGAGCTCTATGGCACAGAGCCGGGGTTTTCCATGTCTGACACAGTGGGCCACTTCGGTCAACAATCAGCTGCCAACACTTTTCTTATACATGTGAAAATATTTACAGCTTTTGCAACAGACTTGCAAAGTAATGGAGACTTAATCAAGCCATTTGTGCGTGTGTGTGCGTGTGTGTGTGTGTGTGTGTGTGTGTGTGTGTGTGTGTGTGTGTGTGTGTGTGAGTGTGAGTGAGAGCTTGCATGAAAGTCATACCTAAAATCTCCATGACCTTCAACAGGATGACACTCAATAGATAACAAAAACAGAAATGTGTACAGCAGCTCTGCAGGTGCTCATACTGTTGATGCCCACGACAGTGACTGTAATAACCAACATGAGGATGGTAACAACCATGACAAACACAGACAGCGAGTGGAGGCACACCTACCCAGATTTCCACATCTACATGCTGTGTGAAAATGAGAGAGAGGAGGAAAATATAAGTTGCCATACTCATTTTACAGACAACAAATACAAAAACACAGTCGTGACAGCTTACTGGTCTTGTCTTTTAAGTTCCTGCCATATGAAGATTTGCTTTTTTTGTTTTACTAAGAGTGACATGAGAAGATCAGAATCAGTCTAATGCCTGTGTGCTAGCAAAGAACTGGAGTCAAGACGTGGTTAGCTTAGCCTAGCATAAAGACTGGAAGAAGATGGAAACAGCTAGCACATCTAAAGCTCACTAATTCATTAGTTTGTTGAATCTGTAACCAAACAGAAATGAACAAGGTGTGCTTTTATGGGGAGTTACAGTGGCGCTTGAACCAAATCAAACAAATGAGTCAAAAATATTAAACTTGGTCATTTATTAATTGAGGAAAATTATCCAATATCAGTATGTGAACGTTTGCTTTCAGTATCTGGTATGACCCCCTTGTGCAGCAATAACTGCATCTAAACATTCCGGTTTGGAGGAATTGGAGGAATGTTAGCCCATTTCCTCGGTGGAAAGCAGCTTCAACACTGTTACGTTGGTGGGTTTCCTCCCATGAACGGCTCGCTTCAGGTCCTTGCACAACATTTCTATTGGATTAAGGTCAGGACTTTGACTTGGCCATTCCAAAACTTTAAATGTGTTCTTCTTCTGCCATCCTTTGGTAGAATGACTTGTGTGCTTAGGGTCGTCGTCTTGCTGCATGACCCACGTTCTTTTGAGTTTCAGTGATCTTCAGCAAACTGCAGATGGGCAGCAACGTTCTTTTTGGAGAGCAGTGGCTTTCTCCGTCCAATCCTGCCTGCCATTGTTGTTCAGTGTCCTCCTGATGGTGGACTCGTGAACATTAACTGTAGCTAATGTGAGAAAGGCCTTTAGCTGCTTAGAGGTTTCCTTAGGTTCCTTAGTGACCTCGCAGACTATTATAGGCTTTGCTCTCTAATTTCACCTTCAAATTATCTGCTAATCCTAAAGGTTCACATACTTTTGCCACTCACAGATATGTGATATTGGATCATTTTCCTCAATAAATAAATGACCAAGGTTAATCTTTTTGACTCATTTGTTTGATTTGGTTCTCTTTATCTACTTTTAGGACTTGTGTGACAATCAGATGTAGTTTTAGGTCACATTTATGCAGAAATATGGAAGATTCTGAAGGTTTCACAAAGTTTCAAGCACCACTGTACATGCTGGAACAGTTTCTTGGCAAACTGTGGTCTAGTGCAGTGACCTTCTGTTAGAGATGCTAGAAGGTGTATTTTGGAAGATTGTAAAAGGCCAGGATAGCTGTTCCCTCTGCCTCTTGTCCTTACGCTAAGCTACGCTAACCACCTCCTGGCTCAGGCTCCATACAGAGTGCACAGATATGAGAGTGGTATTGATTTTCTCATCTAATCCAAAATGTCAAACTATTCCTTAAAAGACTCAAATTCAGTTTATACTGTTTGGCTTCACGTGATGAAGCTAGCCAGGTGGACACCTGTTGTTAAAAGTTGGTTTCAGGGACACATGCTAACAATGCTAACAAGAAATGAAATAACTGTCAACACAACTATTCCTAACTTGACAATTTCCTTGTACAAAAAAATCACTGTCATGTAATTAAACATGGCTGCATACCTGTAATAGCTGGCAGGTAATCGAAGCAGAGCATTGTTTAATTTTAATTTATCTGCAACTAAATGAAAAATTGTCTTTTTCTATGTATTTGCCCATTTTTAAGGGGAAATGTGCATCTAGTTAACACAAATACAGGAAAACTGTTTCCACGATTTTATATTCTTAGATGAAAACCCCATAATGTTTTGTTGGTTTGGTTGTGAGTGATGGTCTGGGGAGGCAGATCCATGGAGGGACACAGACCTCTACAGGCTAGACAACAGCACCCTGACTGCCATTAGGTATCAGGATGAATCCCTTGGACCCATTGTCAGACCCTACGCTGCTGCAGTGGGTCCTGGGTTCCTCCTGGTCCACGACAATGCCCTGGTCCAGGTCTGGGAGGAGATACCCCAGGACACCATCCGTCGTCTCATGTGTATATACAGTGTTGCATTTTATTTCTTCTCTAGTTCATGTTCACGCACTTTACAAACAAACCAACATGAAGTCATACAGACAGGTAACTTATTGGACAGTTTTGGCGGCTGTCATCCTACATCATTAGGACCCTAGTCCATTGACTGACAGCCTGTTATGCAGCACTTTGATGCTTCAAACGTGCACCTTTATGTTCTCTGGGTCACAAAACACAGCATTATTAGTATTATTACACTGCAAACTGTCACAGTCCTGTTTGGTTGCATATGTTTTTGCATTTGTTTTGAGTCATGTGTGTCCTGTGTTGGTTCTCTTTTGTCAGGCCCTCGGTTGTTTCCTCAGTGTGTTCAGTGTTTCCCTCCCTGGTGTGGTTCTGTCCTTATTTGGTCATGTTCCTGTCTCGTTAGTCTTTCCCTGATGTTGATCCATTTCACCTGTTCCCAGTGTTCACCTGTGTCTGTTTCCCTCGTTAGTTCTGTGTATTTAAGTGTGTTCAGTTCTCTGTGTCCTTGTGGCGTCATAATACATGGTAGAGTCGTTGTTCGTGTCTATGTACAAATGTTCTCTGTTCTTCGTGTTTAAGTTATCTCCGTGGTTGGATGTTCGTCTCCCTTGGTTACTTTGGATTACGTATCGTTTTTTGTAAGTGTTCCCTCGAGAGTACCTGGATTAAATCTTATGTTATATACTGGCTGTCTGCGTTTGGGTCCTTCCACTTCTTCACCCATACTGGGTCGTGACA
>JAVQJF010021178.1:0-72788 GCA_036023855.1 Gadopsis marmoratus
TTATGTAGCCAAAGAATGAAGTCGTCTGACTACCTGAATATACTGAATGACCAGGTTATTCCATCAGTGGATTTTTTCTTCCCTGATGGAACGGGCATATTCCAAGATGACAATGCCAGGATCCATCAGGCTCAAATTTTGAAAGAGTGGTTCAGGGAGCAGGAGACATCATTTTCACACATGGATTGGCCTCCACAGAGTCCAGACCTTAACCCCATTGAGAATCTCTGGGATGTGCTGGAGAAGACTTTGCACAGTGGTCAGACTCTCCCATCATCAATACAAGATCTTGGTGAAAAAGTAATGCAACTCTGGACAGAAATAAATGTTGTGACACTGCAGAAGCTTATCGAACCAGTGTCACATCGAATGCAGGCCGTAATCAAAGCTAAGGGCGGTCCAACCAAATATTAGTGTGTGACTTTTGTTTTGGCCAGGCAGTGTATTTAGTTAAGCATAAAGGCATGTTACATGTAAATAGATTGTATTATAGTTTAAATCGACTTTTATCTCATATTTTAACTGGTTATCACACCTTTTTAATTTTTTTGGGCTGAATTTGTGTTTCTGGGAGCTTTTACATTTGGATGAATTTTCAAAATGAAAAGTCAGAGTGTAGCTGAGTTTGTGCTGGTTTAAAAACAAAGACACCATGCATTTAACAGACAGCCCAGTAAACATTGATTTTGTCTGGGTTAAATTGGACTGAGAAGTTAGTTTTCCAGACATTAAGGCTTTTCAGGGGCTATATTTCAAAGTGTACTTAGGACCTGCTTCCCAATGAAACCCAATGAAGTTTAAATCCAACTGAAGTAATGGTTTGGTGTAAACTTAAACTTTTTAATTATTTACTACACTGCCGATCAGCATCCAGTCTTCAATGTCCAATCGTTAGTTGAGCGCGGCGTCTTATTTTTTTATCTAAACTTCTATCTAAAAAAAAAATGTTTTCAGACTAATTTAAACCCTATTTTTATTGCCGACGTCTAGACATCTTTTGACCTGCAAATCACCAAATCAGCGTTGACTGAGAGTCATTAGGCGCTCACTGTCCTTTCCTCCCTGTGTCCTCAGGTGACCGCAGACCTGCACCAGGTACTGAGCTCCTATAACTACACACTAGAGTACAGAGGTGTGGTCACAGTCAAGGGCAAAGGGGAGATGATGACCTATTTCCTCACCGGCGGACCATCTGGCAGTTAACCCCAAGTGCGCGACAAATAGACACATTGGGGTCGGCGCCTTCGCTCCGCCTCTGACATAACGAGCAGGCTCATGGACCTCTGATAGCTTAAGGGCGGCCTGAGACTAACTGAGACGTCCTTTCTTGAACCTGCTGAGGCCACAATGGGGGAGGAGAAGGTTCATCCTGAAGCTCAGCCTGCGGCGGACACTATGAGTGCGAGAGGCCTAGCTAGCCTCAATCTGCCTTTGAGACCAAAGATCAGTGCGTAAAGACAGATTTCGCCGGCTGCGCAAGTCTCGGTCCTGAAGGAAAAATGTTCCCGGGAGAAATTTTGTCTGCTTCAATCTGATGTGCCAGATCTTTTGAGGGTTTTCGGACAAACCTGCCGGAGGACACGGACTGCGTCGCTTCCTGTCTTTCTCTCTGCCTTTCTCCCGCCGAAGTATATCTACATGTAAAACGCAGACAGTTTTATGTGTGTGTGTGTGTATATGATTTTATTTCCTATGTATGTAAAACACATCGGCTCAATGTTGTCATGATACAGGTACGAATCTCTGGACACTCAGCCAGCACCGCAGCACTATCCGTCCTTGTGTCAATATCTGATCGCATCAGTAATTAACAGATCGATGGGGGGCAGCAAGTTGTCTTTATCGGTGACGAGTGCTTCCTACAGGTGAGAAGGTCCCCCCGAGACACTTTTTTATTTCGTAAGAACAGAGAGGAAATACTCCACAGTGTTTACAGAAGGCTTCCCGTCACACGTATAGATTCACAGACTCACACTATAGTATCATCAGCACACACGCACGCCAAACACAAAGAGGATGTCAATGAAGAGCTTTTTCTAATCTTCGACATTTTGTATTTTGACTTCAGTACCCCCAAACCCTATCAGATATTTTAAGATTCTATATTTTGTACATTAATATATTAGAGATCTATCTATAAACACCAATGTGTATTCAGATGTACATACTGTATCACGCTCATGTTGGGATTTCAGAAGTCCCCCCTGATGTTGCCTGGCCTTAGAGCAGCGCCAGCGTTTTCAGTCTGCGGGAAGTGAACCGTTTGCTGACTAGATGGCGTTTCTGATGATTCCCCTTCGCTGCTGCGTTTGAATCTCGCGGTCAGAAGGAAGCCTCAAACCGAGTGAGCGTGCTCTTTGAATGACAGACTAGAGGACGGGAATGCATCAGCCTTTTTGCACTCCAGCGCTTTCAGCCGTCCACCCCTTCCTTCATCGTTCCACGCCCCCCCCTCTTGCTCGCTCAGTCAGATGGTACGACCCAATGAATGTCCAATGATCTCCGATGAGGCCTTTAATATGAACTATATACTTTTTTTGTGTGTTTCTTTTCTTATCAGAGCAGTTTTCTTCAGTATTACAGCGTTGTTGTATTCAGCATGTCTTCAGACACACTGTTTGTAACCTGGCGGTTTCATAGATTTTAGTGATTTTTTTTCTTTTGTGATGTTAATACCAAACATTACAGCTGGTTCTGTTCGTCTTGGCTGAGCTACAGAGTACAGTATTCAGTAAATGTCTGGACAGAGTCAAGTTTTTACCTGAGGAATATAGCAAATGTGCATTATTGGATATTTTTTGTAGTCAACAAATCTTATGAAAATACCAAAATCAGAAATGTGTTGGTCCATCTCTACGTTCTGACTTCCCTACTCACACTGTGCCCTCAGACCCTTGCGTATTAATTCCATGTGAAGATGTAATCCTTTAAAACACTGTAAACACTTAATAATAGTCACATACCCGCACTCTCTCTCACTCACAATAACAAAACATTTTCATTAAACATTTCTACTTGGCCTAACAAATACAACATTGGCCATAAATGATATTAAATCCTGCAGTCTGTTTGAATTTATGTTCCAAAAAATAATACCTCGTAAAATGCAGATTAAGACCGTTTAATACTTTTTAAGACCCCGCGGATACCCTGGCGTATGGAGGCTTGACTGTGACACTGGACTAGTTATAGACTAGTGTTTAAAAGTAATGTATTCAAATATTTTAAATAATAGTTAGCAATTAAATTTGAATTGAAATGATGCATAAAAGACTCTTCAATACATAATGAATGGATAATTAAATATTAAAAAGAAAATTTAAAACTCACAAAGCAACTGCTGACGCTCTGATTGGCCAGCTGCAATGTGTTGGCAGGCGTCTGGCCAATCAGAGCTCCTGCTGCTGTATTGCTGGATGGAATTTGTCAGGCAGACTCATCAATTAGACCAATTACAAAAAAGTAAAAAAGAAATTCCAATATTTTTGTGGCTCCATTTTAAAAACCTCAACAATTATTTAAAGTCAGAGTTAGGAAATAGATTTGTTAAATAGATTATAAATCAGCACAATAGAAGTTTTTATCGCAATGCAAATTTAAACAAGTTATATGTATCAATTGATTTTAATTAGATATGGTAAAGGTTGATAATGATTCTGGTGGTACGCTCTGGAGCTCCATGACAGTGTCCATGTTTCTGGTAATAGTGGAACATGCCACCCAGTACAAAGGGGCGGCTCATTGATGTGTTGTAATAGTCTTTGGACAACAATGGAGCTAATTTGTAGGATCAATTCATTGATGATTTTGGCCTTTCCCTGAGATAATATATATTATCACCGGCCTTATCCTTGGTGATGTTGGTGGTTTTGCTTTTAGGAACAGAGAAACTTGGCTCTTAGTCCAAATGTTTGCTTCGAGTCTGTTGGATGAAAATAACGTTGCACTGGTCTACTCTGGTAGTTTGTTTTGTTAATGTACTGTACCGCTGCAGCCATTATCGTCGCACACCACTACTAAAACTCGTCGTCCCATTTCACCCGTTGAATGCAGTGCCATTCTATGCCAATTTGTTCCACTGCTTATTGTGCAGGAGCGTGCCATTAGAAAACACACGGGGCTGGAGAGAAGACACAGCTCAGAGAGGAGGGGGTGTAGCTATGGGTGGATACTTCCTTAGGTTTAAAGAGAAGCTCACCTCCTTTTCATTTGTACAGCTGAGGATTGTCATGATGAATCTGATAAGATGACAAGGTGAGGCAACGTCTGTGACAAAAACAGCTTCAGAGACAAAACCGTGGGTTGTCTTTGTTGTCATGCCAAACACTATGCTCTATTTTTTCCTTTTTTTGTTTTTTTTTACAGTCAAATAAACTCCTGAGATGTTTCACAGGTACGACATGATTTCATCTGGAGTCTTTTCTGCATAATCTGAATGTGCTGTCAGCTCACTTATGAATTTAGATGAACGCCTGTTTACTTTGTGCACGCTGTCGCCTCGGCATACTCGTATAGAACCAAAGCTCTTCTTTTATCCAGTCCAAGACTTCAGACGTACACTATGTGGCCAAAAGTGTCGGCCAATGCCTACGTGCACACAACCAGGCAAACGTTTGGCCACGTAGTGTCTAATCCACGTAAGATGCTTTTATTGAGAAACTATCCCCCTTTTAAAGCTTTCTTATGCAAGTGTTTAAAAGCCAAAATTCAGCACTGTGCTGAAATGTGGGATTCTTCATACATGTTCGTGTAGCTGACCAACAGATGGCAGCAGCACTACATCACTTGGATTCTACATGGGGTCCTTTTGTCTGCTTTTCCTCATGATTACCCTTTACACATGATGGAAGCAAAATGTTAATCTGCTGATTAGCACCCTGAGTGTTACTTCATCCATTACAGCTTTAATATCTATATTCTTATGGAAGTCAAATCATCGGCCATTACACTGAATAAGAATGAATTAGGAAACTTTGTTAATAGTTAATTCAATGATTCGTGATATGAATTTAAGAAGCAGTGCTGGACTAATTTAAATTCTCTCAATTTAAATGGAGCATATTTAGACAAAAATGTGTGTCCGTAATGGAATAAAAGGCCACAGTAATGCAGGCAGTAACCACAACAGTGTTCAGTTGGCTTTTCTCTGGGAACTCAAGCACATGTTGGAGAAAACAAAATCCTCAGAGACTCAGATGTAATGATTTTGTGTTTTTTTTGAACAGCCAATCTGTGAGCCCGAGACTGTGTGAGCTTTGCCATAAAAACATCCCTGACATTCACTTGAAGCATGACGAGTTCATATTGTGCTTCAAGTTACACCTACACATTTGCCATTATAATCCACATATTTCCTGTTCAGGAAAAAATATACCCCTGCTCCATTAATCTACATCTGAAGGAAATTGCTGTTTCTTATGAGGCGCCCACAACTAACATCAATTCTAATCATCTAGTGACATTACTACAAAAAAGACAGAAGTGCTGCCTCATTCAGGTGCTTCTGAATCATGAGGCAATCTGTTGCTTGTTGTTTCTCCGAAGAGAAGGGGAATTAAACTAAAGTCAGCACTTTCACTGCATTTAAACTCCAGTGCTCATTTACCACATGCTGGAGGCTCCAGCCTCTAAGGTTAGATAAATGTTTTCTTTAAATTATAAAGGGCTTTTGATCCGATATCCTTCTTATTACAGGGTACTAATCTTTTTTTTTTTTTCTTTTCAGTTACAGCAACATGCATCAGATCTCATCAAATGGCTCATTAAGCCCCAGCAGGGTTATAAAAAAAGACCACATACAGTTTTTGTTGAATGGATATCACGGTATGGGTAATGACTCAGATTTCCTTTAATGTTCAATTTTCCATTGCTGAGCTCAGAGATGATACAAGAGTAGATACCGAATGTTGCAAGTGGACTGAAGAGGGCCAGATCACATTATGGTGAATCAATGTGTCTCCATGTGCAACAGAAAATGGACAAAACCCGAGCACTTCTGGTCAAAATCCAGTGTTCCAACACATTTTCCATTTCATATCAAATCCATTCTTTCCTACACATTAATTTCCCCAATTTAACGTTAAGATAGAATTGTTCATAATATTTTTGTATTCTAATCATGACTGAGGAACTAAGGTGTGATATTACACTCTAGTGTAAAATAACACAAATTAAAACGTGTGAAATATTTGTACAACACATACAAGCAGTTCAGCAGTTCATTCCCAAGTTTTTAAGTCCCAGAAATGATCACATTCATTTCCCATACTTGGATAAGCCAGTATAAAAGCCATGAATTATACTGTTCCTATTTTATGCAATACACCACACTACACGTTTAATGTAACTGCTGTAGAAAAGAAGAATGTGAACAATCTGAGCCAGTGAAGCTTAATTAAGATCCATTCAAATCTGAGCCATATTGTGAAAAGAGCTATTAGGTCATGTAGGTGTGGTACCGCTGTTGAGAAGCAGGGAACATTCAGAGAGCGCGATGATGAATCATACGAAGCTGAAGTGTTGCAGCGGTCCCCCGACAGATCTGTAGTGCAGATGCCAGATGGACATGGAGAGGAGCTGCGTGGCTATACTCCTTTTTATTTTCACTTTTAACTTTTTCCAGTGAGAGAGATTATTTAAAAAGCAAAATACGTTACGACATTCCTGGCACAGCTACTCGTGAACAATGAACAATGAAGGCATGACTCAATTCTCTACGATTCTCCATTTGTTTGCTATTTATTTGTTGGGATGGTGCGGGAAGCCAGGAAATCTTTCCATAATTCCCTGAACAAATCTCACGCTGCTTAATAACGACGAATGTGGCATCTCCTGACTGTAATTATGGTAAATGTGAACACTGCTAATATCCATTATACGGGCAGAGGGTGAGAGTCTTTGTGAGAGTTTTTGTGTTCATAAGTGGCAGACGCGACCATGTCTGAACCGTGGGGCTTGGTGGAAGGAAAAGCACGCCACAGGCTGCTGAGATGATACAGGCCGCCTCTGGCCATGACAACGCCGCTACGCATCTTTACTGCTGCCAACACAGACCTGTTTATTAACATAGTCACTTGACACTGGCATATGTTTGAGGCTGTGTGGGCGACGAAGTAGGCTATGAATGCTAACGGGCCGTTTGTGTCTACTGGAGCAGGAGATACTTTGGAACAACTAGGCGCCAGTCTACGAAAAAAATAAATAAACGGAGCAATCATAAAACAACAGATTAAAAGTAATATAATCTGTATAAACTTCATTGACCGCATGTCACTGAACAATCAGTCGATAAATAAATAGCAAAATGTTCTGTCTACAAAATGACAACTATCTGCAAAATAAGCTGTGATCATTGGCTCCTGAATACACCAAACTGAAGGGAGGGCCACACACACAAGGCAGCATTGCATAGTTTTAAACCCAGACCTAAACCACAGTCCTGCACTGGGTCAGGTACACGCAGGTACTACATGTGCAAAACGTGCATGTAACGGGTAGAAAACAAAAACACTCAAAAGTAACTGGATGTTAGTGGGAGGTGGGTGACGTATACGGGAGAGAGGAAAAACAAAAACTCAACAAGAAATTAAAATTGATGTCCAGTCTTGCAATCTTCTCGTGTTCCTTTTTCCTAGAGTTCAGTGTTAACAGATTACAATGATTTCTGCACAATGTTTTAAAATAGTAAATGCTATGTTTTTAATTTCAGCCGTATACTGTTAAACATCTGTTTAGCCTTCAGCCAAGCCCACGTGGGTTCTTGGCCGAGCTCAAGGAAGCAATAGGGCTGGGAAATTGAACCTCAATAATGTTTGGGTCCATGTGTCTGCAGCTTGACTATCGAAGACTGTCATGTAACAAAAGCTGTCATCAAATGCCCAGGACATCCATTGTTTTCTTACGCAAGCCTGTGCTCCGGCGACATGTCGGAATACACCACTGTCCTATTTTCCAGCTTAAATAGAAGAAAAGATTTTACATTCCTTAAAGTAAGGTATTAAAGTATAATTTTAGTGTTGGCACTGGAACTCTGCTGGCCCATGTATTTGGTTATAATTGGGGTTGCATGATATACATAACAGGTCAATTCTGATACTGAGCCTTGCGGGTGCAGGAGAGTATGGGTTTGCAAAACTGGACATATGCAGGTCTATCACCTAAACTATGGCTGCACTGAAAGAAAGTAAAATTAAATATCTTTATCGGACACTGGTGGGGAGTAGACAGCTCAAAAATCAATCCGTTCCATAAATGACTGGGGCTGCAGTAGACTTTCCTCCAAGTCCACACTGAGATCTGTCACTGGCCACTGGTGCTGGGATGTAGTCAACAGGACTACTGTGGTGCTGCAAGATTTTTGGTTTTTCTTTCTGAACTAGGAGGATTGTTCTTTTGTTTCCAGACTGGTCAGTGCCGTCTCCGCTGCATTTCCACGGTGTGCGCGAGACATCCGACTGAAGGTCCGTTTGTCCTTTGTGTTTAAAGTATTTGTCAGACGTTGTAGTCTGGCGCTTTTCCCAGCAATTGCCTCAATCTGATCTGCAGGGTCATGAACGCCCCCACCGCCACATGGAAGAGGATCTGCCACATGTTTCTCAGTTCATACAGATACATGTTGGACAGACAGATGAGTGCAAACGCCAGGAAGGACTTACTGTTCCTCCAGACAGAGAAGTAGGAATACAGGTAGCACTGAAAGGAAATGGCAGAGAAGAATTTTAATGCTACGCCCTTTGACTGACATTGACCAGTGACATATTTTCATCATTAATGTCCTTCACGGGACAATAAGTCTGCTCAGTAAGTAAGAAATCTCATCTGATAACTTTGTTCCTCCCATCAGTCTACCAATTTGTGGTGCTCCATTTAGTATCAGGAGCGGCACAAAAGGAGCTGATGAAAATGTTTCAGAGAAGGTAGTGGGGGTGAAAGGCATTGAGCTTTTGCTAATGTTAGTCTAGCTGACAAGCTGCTGAGCGTTAAAGTGCAGGGCTGTTAGACAGTCAGTCAGCCAGTGATGGCTGCTCTTACCGCAGACTATCACTTACCTGATACAGACAGGCTGCTGTGCCGAGGAAGAAGGCAATCACATAATTAAAGTCTTCATCATCATTCTGCAGACAGGAAGAAAAGAGGATTTTTTTGCACTAGTCATCCATGTCTAGACAAAGCATCAATAAGCCAATATAAAAAGACTATATTTATTTTTATTTCATTTAGTTTAATAGAATATGATGTGACATTGTCACTTTCAAGGAAAATAATGGACGGCATATGGCAGACTGACGACAGAACCAACTCGTTTTAGCAACTATTGCATTATATGATGATGTTGCAAAAACAAAGTCAGACACGGCAGGAAACACAAGTAGTCAGACAATTAGTCAGATTATCTAAACCATCACTTTATTTGGAGGTGACACCAAAAGTGAGTGTAATGTCACTAATAATCCCTCATAGAATATGAAAACAGTGCACTACAATGATCGCCAACGTTGAGCACAGTGGTCGGTCTGTAAATTATGATGAATGTTTACAACGGAGAGTTTGGGTAATAATTGTACCGTTTACCTTCATTTTCTCTTCCTAATAAGTTTGACTAACCTGGACGGTTGTTTAAAACCTGTCTGACCGTCTGACAGCTAAAACTACGAGGTTGTATGAAACCACAATTTCCCCTTTAAGAGAAACTAAATCTATTTGAATGCCATGTCCATTATGTCCTCTCACCTGCAGGATGCTCTCTATAGCGTGGACTCCGCGCAGCAGGTTCAGGCCACCACAGAGGACACTGAGCACACAGGACACGATGCCTGGGAGAGTCACTGGCTCCAACATCTGTGTGGGAGCTGGCGGACAGAAACAACACAGCATTGCAGACTCAGCACAATCTTTCTAGACAAATGAACTACGAAAACATTCACCAAAAAAAAAAAAAAAAAAGTATGAAATGTAATCATTCATAAATAGATTAGCAAGATAAAAGCATAAATCCTTGAACAGAAATGAAAAGCCGGGCATACATTGTTTATAAATCTTCAAAAACATTCTGGCAGAGCAAAAGGAGTGATGCGTCACTTTTATCATATTAGCATACTTTCATCCCCCCTGGACAAAATGATTTATGCCCTCAGAAAACAGACTGGCAAGGACATCAAGCAGAGAGTGAACAAAGCGTGGAGAGCTGCCCTGAAGAGGATGTCGGGGGGGAAGCTCAAAGTGACCCGAGGTGGCATCGCTTAGCTTGGGGCAGCTGAGGTGTGACGGTGCGTACAAGGGGGGGCAACAGAGGGGTTAGGGGGTCTGAGCCACAGAGCAGCAGACCGACAGAGGAGCTGTACGACTGAGCAAACTGACATCTGACCGCCAGACATACATCATCCTATTTTTGTTGTTGTTACTGTTTCACAGATTCTTACTGAAAAACACCTGGAGTTATACAAAGAGCAAATCGGTTTAAACGGTTGATCATCCAGATGCTGCCACGTAGACAAACATTTCCTGCCGCAAGAATACACCGTTTACTGCAGTTTGCATTAAACAGTAGGCTCTCACAGCGAGGGCAGCTCAGGAAATGAAGGGAAAAATGGGGAGTAAATACTAAATTAGCTCTTAATTATCCCTAAAAAGTAATGCATACAACAATAACAGTTAATATTTAGTTTTCAGTGTGCTGAAAATTGTATTTTTAAATTTTAAATTTTTGTATTATTGATTTTAACCAGTTTCTAATACTCAAAATTACACAGGTAGATTATTTTGTTGTTGTTGTTTGAAGTGAAAGTAATGAGCCTTTAATATTGTTCGGCAAGATAACTGTCCACAGAACGACAGACTTCTTTTATGTGAAAGTGTAAGTGATGTACAAACCAATTGCCATAATTCAAGTGTAATTAAAAAAGGTAGGAGTTGCTGCACTACGGTGAAAAAACACGATAGTACAAGATTACCATCATCTTTTAACTAGAACAAGAAAGACAGAGCACATCACCCCAGTTTTAGGGAACCTGCAGTGGCTCCCGGTATCTTTTAGGACTGATTTTAAAGTTATTTTACTTGTTTACAAGGCTCTTAATAGTTTGGGACCAGCCTACATTATTGAATCTTTGCCGTTTTATAATCCTTCACGGCCTTTTAGATCCTCTACTGCCGGTTTTAACAATTGAAAACAACTGAAAACGTATTTATTCAGCATTGCTTTTAACTAATTGTCACTCTTCCCCTGTCTGGTTTATCTGTTTTTATGTTTGACATAATGTTTTGTTCTACTGTTGTTTTTTCCTGAGCTATTTTATTGGTCGTAGCCTTTTTTGTTAAAGTACTATCTTTCAAATACTTCAATGTCCCTGGAATACATACTTTTGCTATTTCCCGTTTCTCGTCTTCGTTACTAATCAGTTCGCTTGTTGTTTTTGAACAAGTTTTGCACAATTTTATTATGTGTCTTTAAGCACTTTGAGCTACAGCCCCTGTATGAAAGGTGCTATATAAACAAAGTTTATTAATATTAATATTATTTTCTACTAAAAATGCAGATGGGAGTGAATTCTGGTGGTGTACTGCACCTTTAAACATTATAACAAGCATATGGTAGAGTCTACAGGTCTGATGTGAACTGGTCTAAAGTGCAACAGCTTGAAAAGCGATATGAACAATGACAGGTGCAACGGTGAATCCAGTATTGTTCCTATAAAGAATACAGTATTCTGAAGAAATCACCACTGACCTTACTATGTCATCGTGTTACAAAGACCAGTGTTACCAGTGTTAATAGTGCCAATTAAGGAGAGTAAGATAACGCTTTATTGATCTCCAGAAGGGACATTAATACTCTAATAGCAAGCCTCTTTCATACTTGGATGAGGTACCTATGGAGTGTGTATAATGTGTTTGTGTGTGGCAGAAGCTCATGTCCTACCTATGCCCTTGTATTTAGAGAGCGTGTGCACTGAGAATCCATTGACAGAATGCAGGTCCTCAGGGGAGAGCTGGTAGGGCGGTCGCAGCTTGATCTCTGTCTGCATGTCAGCCAGGTTGATCTTGGTGGACAAGGAGCGCGGGCTGTTGTAGCGCTGTTTGGTCTTCTGGATGAAAGTGTCTGATGGACAGTCGGCAACAACAACAAGGTGGTTAGTACAGTAACACAGGGCGCAACTGACGGGAGATAAACTGATCATTTGTATGTAAGAGCAGAGCATTCTGTCAGGGCTAAAACAAGATTTCAGCCTTTGATACTAATATAAACAGAAAAATGGCTCAACAGTAATTTTGATTTAATGTTTAAGTCATTTGTAAAGTTTATATGCCAAACATTCTCTAGTTTTTACTTTTCAAAGGTGAAGATTTGCTGTTTTCATACAATTGAAAATTAAATATTTTGGTGTCATTTTTTTGTTGGTTGGACAAAACAAGCAATATGAACTTGGCCTTTGAGATCCTGTAACAGGCATTTTCTCCTGACTTTCTGACATTTTATGGGCTAAACAAAAATATGAAACAGATTAATCAAAAATGGTAATGAACATGCAGCCCTACTGTAATGTTTGGTTGGGATGTTTGGAGGAATTGATTTTTGATGAACTGTTGTCACTGAACTGTTGCAACATGCCTTTTTTCTATCTACTACAGTTGTAGTCCCCACATTTTCCATAATTCCTTTTGTTGAGTACTTCTTCCATTCCATTTATTTAATGCAAACAGGAAGATGGACTATTGTAACATTAATGGAAAAGTAAGAAAGACCAACCTTTTGTAGTCTACAAAAGGCAACAGTGATTACCCATCTAAGTAAAACGTGCTCCAACATGAGTCTAATTTTGAAGGAGAAATAGGTACAGAACGCCTCCTTACTTTGCGGTGGAGGTTTTCCCAGTATTATCGATAAACAAAGATGCAATTGGCCTTCGAAGCAGAAACATGCTGTAAAACTCACCAAACTCAATAAAGGAGTACGGCCGCACGGCGCTGCTGATTCGTTTGGTGTCATAGGTGACGATAAACTCCTTCTGTAGCTCGTCCAGGAAGCAGAAGGCCAGCACGCTGGGGTAGTTTGCGGTGCACACCATCAGGTATCCAACACCTAGTGCGCTCGTGAAACTGAAACGGACACACATGCACGCACATTATAGCTTTTTTACGCACTGCACTCTTTTCTCCTGACAGAAACCCTGGGAAACTATAATTAGGACACTAAGCTAAATACAGTGCAGATTATAGGAAAAACCACACAATGGCATTCCTGATTCTGCTGGTTGCTGCCCTTAACACAGCACAAACACCCTTTCAGCACATTTGCTCCTAAAATTCAGACGTTCAGAGCTAATTACACACAATAACGCATTCACATGCACCTCTGCAGACACTATGTTTTGGCCCTGCAGTGTTAATTGATACACACAATTAGATTTCTCAGATACAAGAGCACAAATGAGAGGACAACTGGTTAACACAACATCTAAATTGATGTGGAACATGAATGTGAATAAATAGTGCAGACTGACGTGGTGGTTGTTATGTGGCTAGACAAAAAGAATTGCATAAGTATAGAAGATGTCTGAAGAATGAGAGTGGATCTGATACCAGCATGTCACTGTTGCTGCAGTGGCACAGAAATCAAGCAACTGGCTAATTCACAAATATTAGATGGAGAGCGGTGGACCCCTTATTCTCATAAGTGGTGAAAAACACCTTCCCATTTAGTACACACCATCATCCCAGTTAGTACACACCATCAAGTTGCATCACAGTAAAAGACAGAAGAAGCAGAATATTCCAAGGGTCCAAAGGGAATTCATTTCAAAATTTAGGAGCCACAACTTAAAAAGGCACAATCTCCTGCGGTTTTATGCCTGGAGGGAGGAACAACCCACAAGCCCTGATCAGAAGACCTCAGACACCTAGTGATATAGGGCAGTAATGCAGGCACCTTTAAGAATCTTGAAATGGGTTCTGAAATTGATGGGAAGCCCGTGTAAATAAATCAAGATCGGTGTCACTAGACCTTTTAGTCACCACCTCTGACATCTAGACATCAACAACTAGTGAACAAATCTGTTTCACATTATCTTGAAAGTCTCTCGACAGGCTGCACATAGTCCCTATAATATTATACTAATACCATATGAGAAAATATATCAAACTCACTGTCCTCAGGTATAACTGATGAATCTGAGTTACAGCACAAGTATGTTAAAATATTATAAAATGTAGAATATATGAATAATAAATAATATGTATAATATGTAATAGTATATTCTAAATCCCTATATAACAGAAACAATATACTGAGCTTGGAATGATAAAACTGTTCCATAAATGTCCAAATAAATTCATCTATTAAGTTACAGTTAACCAAGCAAACAAACAAGGAATCTCCTCCTGCTTTAACGACACAGGAATATAACAGACATAAGCCCAGAAACTCACAGTACTGTACATATTAACCTGTGGCTTTAAACACTTCCTGCCTCATTCTAACCTTCACTGTCTTCTGACCTTCTCCTCTTCAGATGCTTTGATTAAAGAGACTCTTATCAAAGGAAACTCTGGTTGTTGAAAAGTATAGAAGGCTAATTGATTCAGAGTTTTCTTTTCAGCTCATGTTCTCTGTCTTAAGACTAATTAGCTCTTAACAAACAGTGCTTGAGAGAGTTTCAAAGCATTTCCCTGAGCACCAACGGGGCTTTTAGAAACAGTTTGACGTCACAAATGAAGGCCTAGGTGTCAAATCACTCAAATGAAAAGAAGTATTTTTACATCAAAATTGTGTTAGAGGGGTCAAGAAGAGTAGAAAACCTGTCAACAGTAGGCTGTTTAATCACCCACGTGTGTCAATGGATGAAGAGGCAGAACATAATTTAAATCTCCAAACTGTATTTCAGATTTTGAAATGACAATATGTTAAAAGAATGAATTCATAGTCAAATACTGCTCTTTTATAGCACGTTAACCTATACTTGGTGTATAATGGCTGTTTAATTAAACTGTGATTTACCAAACTTTTGGAATTTAATCCCACATGACCTACTTCACATTGTACGGTCCAGTCTTAAGCGTGCAGCGGTCAGGAAACTGGCCGAGTTTCTTCGAGAGACCTTTGAGGTGCTTCTTGGTTTCCTGAAGCTCTTTGTCCTGCTCATAGTCAGTGGATGCTGAGAGGGGCAGGCCGTCCTCGACACGAACCACAGAGGCAAACAACACCATCGACATCTTACAGCTCTGGCAATCTCACTGAAGCCCTGCAAACGGACGTCAAAAAACGGAACAAAGCTTGTTGAGAGTGTAGCAATAATGTGTTGAATATCTAACGCTGTTGTTTGATAAAACAATTAACCATGCACTTACCACAATTGGTATGAGATCTTAAATAATTGAGAGCAGAGCTGAAGAAATTAACAAAAACAAACTAAATCTGCAACTATTTTGATTCCCGATGAATCGCTTTAGACACCTATAAAACCAAAAATGCCAAGCATCTGTTGATTTTAGCTTCTGACATAATTTTCTCTGTCGTCATTAAGTTAATAACTTCAGATTTTGGACTGTTGGGCGGACAAAGCAGGTGTCACCTTGAGCTCAGAGAAAAATGAACTTTTCGCAATTTCCTGACATTTTACAGACTAAATGACTTATCAATATTTAACAGTTTATCTGAGCATCTCAGCAATAAACGTGCAACATTACGTGTGCAGGTGCTTTATTGGTGGGTCCTGCAACAATATCCATATATGTATATTTATATTTGTCTTCCCCAAAGAGTTCAACAGGCTCCTTTGTGGCTCGTACTCATACTGCTAATATTGCTCATACCGTATTTCTCCACCTACGTCCCCTTCGAGTGTTTTGCAATCCTACTAATTCCCGGCCTAACTGACATTCCCTCGACATGGCTGTGAAGCGAGTGGTCTTGGTGCGCGTCAAACCGTCCACAACCAACCATAATCCTCAAGCCCAAACCACAGTAACATCAAAACATACATATAAGAGATGAATGTCTTTTACACGGTGTTGACGCAGCGCTTGAAACAAAAGTGAGGAGCACTCACAGCGTGTTCTGAAAGACAAGTTACTGGACACACGACATGCAACACGCCCACAGAACAAAGCAGAACACTCCGAGAGGAAGAGTTTACAGTATGTTGGGTACGGTTTCCCCCAGAGCTGGGCTCATGCAGAACAGTGTGCATTTCTCCTCTTATCCTTGGTTACTTAGCAAACGCTGCCACTGCTTTTGTAAAGTCATTTAAACATTTATTTTTTTCTTTTATTTGCTTAAGTTCAACAAACTTTAGATTCCAATTAAAGCTCTTGCCTTCGTTGACGAGAGACGTGTCGGTAAATTATGCATGCATGAGTTTGGGCGCATTAGCATGGGACGCGCCGACATTTCAGTTCTGGTGGCACAATTAAAACGCTGCTGCTGTAACTAACGCGACAGACCCGGTCGGTGGTTCTGGGGGGGGGGGGCGTCGGTGGTTGTAGAACCATGGACAGCGCCACACGCTGAACGAAGGGACGTTTGAGGGGAAGCGCTCTTCTCTCGCCGCACTCGCGACAAAAAAAAAAAACAAACAAAACGGAAACATTTCATAGCTCACAGCAAACGCAGCAGTTCCGACGTTGCAGCCTGGTTTAATTAACCAAGTTAAAAGAAGAGCGAGACATTAGGACGACGATGGGAAGACGCGTATGCTAGCCGGCTAACGTTCAGATGGGGCAGTGGGAGTATCTTCTGTTTACTTAGCATAGCAGTTACATGTGTTGACATGAAACTCGGCCGACGTGCTTTGCGAATTAGCTACAGATTCCGTGCTTTCCGAGCGTTTTCCGTTAATGTGAGCGGCCAGTTAACATTATAAGAAAACCAACTAGCTAGCTACACCAGACTAGGCTAGCCGGCTAGTCACAGTTAGCAGCTAACTACATTAGCTTGTTCGCGAACATTTCCTTCCGGCTAACGTTAGCCGGCTAACAGCTAGCTGCTTTGCGTGCCCACAGCTCAGGGGAAACCTGTCCAAAAACACACACGTCTGACGAAGTGAGAACGTTAGTTGGGTGTTTAATACCTGGCAAACGAGTGTAGCATCATATGAACATCTGTGACATGCAGCTTTGAAACTATGCAGAGCGCAGAGGCGGCTAAGCGACGCACACGGACAGCGGTGGTGGTGGTTCTTTACGTTTACGTGGCTGTTTCGCTGTGCATTGTGGGTAAAAAAAAACAAAACAGCCTCTCATCAGCATCACAGAAAACCCCAAACTCAATACGCTCTGTTGTAGTAAAACAACAGTGTTTGACTAAATAAAATATACAATTAATTATTAAACATATTTTTGGTACCCAATTAAACAGAAGGAATTCATATTAAAATCTTAAATAGATACCACGACTGTTACTGCTTCTTGAGCATAAAGGAGTCAGTTTCTCATTTATTTGTATTTATAAATTATTTCTCATTTATTTTTCCAACTCATTCAATTAACCTGTGGACTCACATTGCCACATCAATATACTAGTGTTGTAATGTTTTTGTGCCTAGAAGATTTTATTTTTCAATGTCTAGACTGGCCGCACTCAAATTAATTACTTTCCCTAGAATATCTAATATGTTATTAAATGTTGTGTATATATGGTTTTCTAAATGTAGTATACAGTGCACACCTGATGAAATTACATACAATGGGTTTGAAGTGAAAAGAGCTGCATTTTGTAATCATATATCCCACAGGCAATGAGAGATATGAGCAAGAAGTAAAATAGATAGATAGAGTCTTATCTCAAGGTCAATTTAAAAGATTTCAACGGGAGCATCTCAAACTAGATGACATTGCAATTACATGGTCAACGCCTTAAACCCCTCGGCCACTAAAACACCCTAAAGAGGACTTTTCAACACAACACTTTTTTACACAATATAAAAGGGTCAAATGAAATGGACAGGAACAGCAACACAAACCATAAGATATACAAACAAGAGTTACAGTGCTAGGTAGTGCTAAATAGTGTGCCACTGCAGTATATTCATTAATTTATTTTTAACCGAGATTGTTAATATTCATGAGCTCATTAACTTTGTGATAGATTCTATGTTTCATAATTTAAATTTTCACTACATGTTGGTTATCTTTTTATTCTGCTCTCTACTTGCTCCAGTGGCCACTTTCCCACTGAAAGACAGAAACAAATTAGCTCTTCTCCCGAGCATCTGATGCTGAGATCTTTTTTTTTTTTAAGTTAAAATTAAAATAACATCAAAAATGAATAATGCGCACCCGTGGCCTGCCAAGCTTTAGTTCTCCAGTCAAAGTTAAAATAGGCCATTCGGTGGCGTCAGCACTTTTTTTTTTTTTTTCTGCTTTCATACATTTCCTGTTAGAATATGGACGTAAACACATTTGCGGCTTGAGGAAATAAAAACAATACAGAGACAGTTAGTGGCCTCATCCCTCACACATATCCATGCAATCTTCACAGAGCCCAGGCAATGTGTCAGCCTGAAGGGACCTCCTCAGTACCCTCATGGCTCGTGTGTGTGTGTGTGTGTATGTGTGCGTGAAAGAGAGGGAGAAACACAGGCACACTGAGTGAAAGTGGGTGATGGATGTCTGCCGCTGCTGACAAGTTGATGAATAGCCACGGGTCTCAGTAAGTGTTTAGTGCAGAGAATGTCAGGTGTGAGGAAGACAGTGTCGTCATTCACAGTGACACAGTCTAAACAGAGGTGCACACACATCAGGATTCAAATGCATCAGCACCAATTGTCTCTTTCCCAGCATGTCATCATTGTACATTTCAAATTTGAGCTCAGGAATTCTTGAGAACTGCGACATACCTAAATATACCCGCAGCGCATTCTCTTGGTTCAACTGCAGGATTTTGACATTTCTTTCAGGAAATTCATGAAATGTGATTTTTAAGGACTGCTTGTCTCGGGTGAGAATGAATATCATGACAAGGCTAAAAGTCTGAAGCCTCAAAGTTGCCATTGGAGACCGCAATGTTCATTACACCCAACAATACATATGTTAAAACGAAGGCCATGGACTCATGGGAATCCAAATATTTTATTTCAAGAGGGGAGCGTGAACATTTCCAGCAAAATCACTAGGAACCATCCTCTGGGGAACTTGAATATCCAAACCCAATTTCATCCTGCTGCTGCTGACGTATTTTGATACGTTACTCTGGACCAAAATGTAGGCCAAACTAGCAGAAAACTGCACATTTCACATTGATTTGTTTAGAGTAAATCAGTTTAGAAGCCCCATTAATAAATCATTTTTGTAGTCATGAGAAAGAACTCCTATGTGGCTGTGGAGGATGTAGACACACCTGTCCGGATACTTTAGGCTATTTTGTTGTGGAGTAGAGTGGAGGCTGTTATAGCAGCACGTGAATGTGCATGTGTCATGGTCATATGGGTGTAAAGGTGGGGTGTCCACATAATTTTGGAGATTGGAGATTTTTGCTCTGAACCTGCAGTACAAAGTTAGGCTTGGAGTTTAAATGGCATGCACGTTTACTAGGCAGGGGCTAACCCAAACAAAATGCATTATGGGAAGTATAATCTCAGCCTCTGCTGCTTTAGATTTGATCACTCTCTTTTAATTAGTATCTTGAGAATGTAATGGAATTAATTAAACACTGGAGTGGAGTTCTTTCAAATATTAAGGCTTTTCTCTGGTGTTGTGCTGCAAGTATGTAGCTTTTTTTTAAATCAATAATACAAAATGTCTGCGGATCAAAAACAGGAGCTAATTTAAAGAAAAACACATTTAATTATATATTGCAATATTTCAATTCCTTCAACAGTTAAAAGATCAAATCATGTCTGTGGAGCATTTAGACAGTGGGGGTCTTGAACAGAAAATATCATATTTAATTGACAATAAAAGTCTTGATCTAATCAGCTGTACTACAAATGCCATTTCACATGTAGATTAAAGTTGCTGCCAAATAAGATTCAATACCTAGAAAGTATTCAGTCTTTACTTTAACCCCCAGAAACACCCACAAACTTGGTAACAAACAGTCAGTTGTTACTATTTAAAATGGCATGTGTATATCCGTAAAACTAGCTTGTATTAATTTGCTGAAACATAGATTGTCTTTGGTTGTTAAACATGGAAGCTGTTCATTTAAAAGGCTGGTTAATTTTCAGGGTAAGAATTTGACATTTTCATGGCACAGTCCTGATGGATTTCCTCAACTATAATTGATCAATTTTTTATCAACAAAATCATAAAAGGGATGTTGTTCTTCTCAGGGTGGACTGACAGCTCCATTGAAGAGCACAGAGTGAACACATGGATCTTTCAGCGAAGGACGCAAATCACTTTAATTACTGCCTCGTGACAAACGAGCTGAAGAAAATCTTTATCTCTCCCAAGCAGATACTCAAAGGCCTATTTATTTCACCGTCTTCTGGTGTTTGAACCAATTTGTCCCTGCGTCGGCATAACAAACGGCATAAGATGTGATGGAACAAAAGTATGTACAGAAAAGATCAACACAAACAACAGGAAGTTGCTTTTTAATGATGCACCTGAAAAAAAGAAGGGGGTCATGTGTGGGCTTTTAAGAAAAAACAAAACAGAAAATGAACATAATGATGACACAAAGTAGAGGTGAGGTAGAGGACGGGCAGGTGGAGATTGACGTCAGAGAGATAAAATCCAACAGCCCAAAACACAATTATCCATAAAGGGAAAATGGCTTCTGTTAAGTGTACTTGAATCAGAGCAGACCTTGACTTTGTATTAACAACCCTGTGCCCTCCATTTCTTATGCTCATTTTGCACAGGTTAAGATGCTTGTCCCTCCCTTCCAACAAAACCCACAAAGCAGCAATGCTCCCAGGCATTAAAAAAAAGAAAAAAGAGCTCCACCCCTTTGAAAATCCTCTAAAGTGAAATTGGGACTGAGAGGGTATTTCTGCCTGTGCTCACAGGCATTAATCAGCCTGCTATGGCTCAACACTGCACGCATCCCAACCGCAGCACTTTATCTAAGCAGGCCGGCATGATCCGTAGACTGCAAATACTGAACACAAGAAACTTCAGTCTCAAAGTCACTCCACAGCTTAGAGCGAGCCTTGCGGTGGACACTACGAGGACTGAACTCCACACAGGTTTCCCGGGACCTTGATCCTAGTAGTAGTAATGGTTTATAATATTCTACATGCATGTCACCTTGGAAACCCAGAAGCTCAGGAGGTGGCGTTATGACAAGATTTTCACTCACGTCACTGTGAGCGGGGTCACTTTTAGGTCCAGTGTCGCTTTAAAGCCATTTGTCATAATAACGCCATCAGTGTCAGATCCGCTGAGTGCTGCTCGTGGTCCATTTGTTTCCCTTCTGAGATGCAGAACTGAGAAAAATGTCAAAGTAAACCGGCACAAAAACTGCTTTCACCAGAACTGTCCATCAGCCCAGCGACCCGACAAGGTCAACTTGTATTTATTTCATTGTGCCAGCAGCGTAGCCCAATGTCACTGCTGTATTTTAGAATAACTTTAAACATGTTTCCTCACTCTGGATATTCTTCAGTGTTGCATCAATGAACAAATCATCATGTGTCTACAGTGTCTATTCTTGCTATGTGGAATTTTAACGTTCTCTAACTTTAAACACAGGAAGAGCTACAGTAAACACTGGCCATTAAAGTAATCACGGTGGTAGTGACGGCAGCGAGAATGGTGAGCAGTGATGAAAACCAAAAATTTTTCAGGGAGCATTTTCAAATTCAGGCATATTCCTAACTTTGCAAACATAAAAGAGTAAAATTAAGCATTTTTCAAACTTTAAAGGCTTTGTACAAACCCTGAGCAGTGCTTGGAGCTCATCGTTGACGTCCGCATGCCAACGTGATCATACGGACAATAACATGTTTTGACGTTTACCATTTCACCATATTAGTTTAGTATGTTAGCATGCTAATGGGTCATTAGCACTAAACACAAAGTACAAAGGTGGATGGAAATGTCAGTGCAGGTATTTGGTCATAAACCAAAGTATTGGACAAATTATAATTCATTTTAACCTGATCGTGGCAGTAGCTGAAAAGTCAGAGAATCAAAGTTATTACAATTCATAAATGTGCGTACTAAATTTCTTGGCAATCGATCCAACAGCTGTGGAGACGTTTCACTATGGATCAAGATGGTGGGCCAACCGACTAACCAACATATCCACCCCTAGAGCCGCATTAGACACGAGCAGTGATGTGTACATTTTATGAAAAACAAAGTGAAAGAATGTTTTGAAAATTTTTTGACTTTATTAATTTGTTTTTATCTTGCAAGGTTCTTATTTCAAGGGGCAAAACTGTACGTATGGCTGAGCACAGAAAAAAAACCAACCCAAAAAAAAAATCATCAACAAAGGCAACAATGACTTCTTGGCATAAGTGTGACAAGTTCCCACACAACATGGATACATTTGGGATAAGACAGAGGTGGACTTTCTATTATCCAACCAACGTGTGACGTCACTGCAGGGGCTCCTAAACAAAAACAAATGGACAGTAAAGAAAGGTCATAGTTTCCCCTCGAGAGGAGAACGAACACCTAATAACATCAATATGTCAACACGCAAGTGTGTGAAGCACCCTTCCAAAATGCTCTTGCATATCATGAAACGTTAAGTCACATTGAACACTCAACACAACAAAAGTGTTTGGTGCCAGCCAGTACATTTGAGACAGTTTCACCTGGAATGAGTCCATTAAGAACCACAATGTTTGACGAGAAATGGTTCAGTAACATCTACTGACAAATACGTCTTATACTTATTGTCAAGATATAGCACAGAAAAAGGACAATTCAATTGCTCGTTGTTTCTCTTCTTGGGATAAAAATGTAAACAATATTGAATTTGGTGACCTAAGAGCTCAAAATTATTCAGCTGGAATGCAAACTTACAAATAATCTAGTTCCCTTTAATTGTGTTTCGCTATCCCTGAGAACCTTATTCACAATGAAAGAAAGAAAAAAAAAAGTCTTGAATATTAAAATACAAGTTCAGCTACAGATAAGCCTTTTAAATATTTATAGTGGCCAAAGTGTGGGTGATGAAAACACACAGCATTAAAAGAAATCCCCACCAACGTAATGATGATGGTCCGGAAAGGAGGGGGAGGGGGGCCGGAGACTTCACTTACGCCATGCTTAATTAGTCCTTGGATGTACCATGAAGTCATCCCTTGGAATATGGTTGAAGGCATGGATGGGAGAGCACTGTCCAAGCTAACTGAAGCCGAGCAACTGCAGGCCAAGGCAGGCAGGCAGGCAGACAGATTGACAAAAAACTACCCAGAGGGCTGTCATTTTGGCTCCTTGGAAACACATGGGCATAAAATGAAAAAAAAAAACCCTTGAAACCTATTTTGTGTACCCTTACACAAAAACCCTGAATGCCCACAGTGTAAACCAGAGGTCTGAATTATTCCAGCATCTCCCTGAACAGTGTGTGAATGCAGAGGGGATTGTGGGATATTGGGTGGAATCCATGATTACTTCAGTGGACAAAGGGAAGATTCGTGCTCTGTTGACATGTTATCGTCAACATGCAATATTTAGCCACCAGACTCGAGCGTCTCCCATGCTTATGTAAATGAGCCATAACCTCGTACAAGGGGTCACTACAGCTGTGAAATTTTGGAAATGTACGGAGCATGGAAATATCATGGGCAATACGCAGAAGAATATTTGGCATTTCGTGTTATTGTATTGTAGTTTTCTTCTCCTTTAACTTGCTCTGGTCCATGACTTGAGGGAACTGCAAGGGCACAGAGCCTCTGATTCTCTTCCACACATTTCTTATTTCTGCAATTCCAGCAATTTGTTATTTATAAGGCCACAGTTTTAAGCAAACAATAATGTGTAAGTTCTAAAACCAAAACTAATCATGAAAGCCTGAAACCATACAGAATATTGACCCTTTGGTCATAATTTCAACTACTTCACTGTACTGTACCTTATACAGTAGCACCTCATATTTTACTGTATGCTGTAAGCTATGGGCTTTAAAAATTTTTTTTTTTTTTTAGATCTTGGCGTTAAAGGACCTGTGTAAGATTTAAGGGGATCTATTGGCAAAAATTTTATATAATATTCAAAAGTATGTTTTTTGTTAAGTGTATAATCACCTGAAAATAAGAATCGTGTTTTCGTTACCTTAATATGAGCCCTTTATTTCCACAGAGGGTGCGGATCCTCTTCCACGGACCCTGCCAGGTTTCTATAGTAGTCCAGAACAGACAAACCAAACACGGGCTCTAGAGGGGGCCTTTTACATTTTTCGCAGCCACCATAGGTTTTCCTATGTGCTTGGAAGGGCAGGGTGAGCGGAGGGGTTATCAGTTGGTTAAAATCTGCAACCTCTCATTTAAATGCAGGTATCTTCCATCTGAAATGTGAGGATAACGAAGCAATATTCTGGATGGTTCTGGACTTGAGTTTCTGTACAATAATATTGGAACCAACAGGTGTATGTCAGTAATGAGCTTGTGTCCCTTCTAGAGATAGAGCAGGGGTGATGGGACTGGATTAGGACCTCTGGAGTGATTGACAGTGCAGCCTCCACCTTTAAATAATGATGCCCACCACCACTCACCACGATGGGTGTCAATCAATCAGTCCCCCGAAGGGCTAAGCAGGGGTCAGTATTGCATAGATACAGTATAGAGTGTAGCTTTTCACATACGCAGCAGTCACAGTGTGTAGGGAAAAAAAAGAAAAGAAAAATCACTTTTTCGTGTGTGTATTTTCTGTCCATCAGAACATCCATGGAATAGAAGTCTCAAGTGGTCGGTCTGACTGTAGGTACTCTGTTGGTAATTATTACAAATGTGATCACCATGGTATAAAAAAAAATAGCCTTTCGCTGAGGTCATCAAGTCTCCCACGTCAGCGCCGATAGGGCCCTTGCCAAGGTCAAGGGTCACAGTGCAATGACAAACTGTGTGCAGTGCAACGCCCCCTCCCCCTGCATGCCGCCCTCAGAGCTCCTCCTTCCTCTTGACAACCTTTTCCTGATCACGTCCTCTCAGGCTGCGCATGAAACCCGTGAAGCCCCCCTCCTGTGGACAGAGGGACAGTTAGCAGGGCACGACTTTTAGTATTGTTACAACTTGAAGCAATTCATCAGTCTTGAAATGCCTTTTTCTGATCCAATAAAGATCAGACTCCCGTCGTTAAACATTATCTCAACTTAGCCTGACAGCGTGGAGATAAGAAGTAAACACAGCCCTGTCCAAGATATTATCCTGTGCCTGCATTATTCTCTGCTGCCAATTGTAATACTCCACTTATGGTTGAGTTGAGCTGTGTGCATGAGCCTGGCCCTTCACGATCCTTTTTTCCATAAATAATTCAGTCGACATAATGTTTCTATCTTCATTTTTCCGGATGTGACACTTTTGTTGGAACATATAGTAACCAGGGTCCTGATTCTAACAATATCCAGATTGCGTCGACTCGTATGTGCTGAATGTGCCAACAGCTTCAGAGACTGTAAGTGACACACACCAAAAAGGTGAGCGAGATATCCAAGTACCACTTACCCCACGATCGCCGCCGTATTTTTCCACAAACTTGCCATAGTTGTAGTAGTTAAATGTTGGGTAGCCCTCCACCCCTTCCTGCTTACAAAGCTCGTGGTTCTGTCCTTTTGTACAGTCCACAGCGGCATACACAATCTAAGGAAAAACAGCAGCAGCAATCACCGTCAGTGTGATGTTATACAAAATACATTGCAACGACAGAGCTAAGGATTTCACACGCTGCCTCATCAGATGAGATGAGTAGAAGTTTACCCAAAGGAATTTAAACTGCAAAATATAAAAGTGGAATTTTGAGAAATCGACTACCATTTTGTTGCAACACTAACGTAATGTACATATACTGTATGTAGTTAAATCAACTTTATCTCATATTGGCATACTTCTCAGCACAAACTGTATTGTGGGTGAAAACCCCCTAGAAAATCATCTTTAATCTATCGATCTATTTGAGGAAATGCTACACAAAGGAAACTTGTATGTATTTTCATGTGTTGAGAGAAGTTGTGGTCATTTACTCCGATAAAAAAAAATTGGTTTAATGTAGGCACTCATTTGCCCTGGCTGTGGACGTTAAAACTGGAAAGATCTGCAACCTCTTCCACCTCCTAAAACCTTTTGACAGCAGGTATTATAGAGGATGTGGCTCATTTTCTATCATTATATTTCCATTTTATTATTCTGTAACAATGATTTTACTTCACACCAAGCATTTTTATTGTTTGTTTCAATTAGTTATTGTTACAGTGTCTCTTAAGCATTCACTATATTTTCGGAACAAATAAACTTTATAATTGTAGATCAATACTACAAAAAAAATGTACACACAGGAAATTACAAGAGAATGTAACAGAGAACTCAATATTTATCAGCTGTGTAATGGTCATTTACGATGAGTGCTTCCGTTTATTCAGCCACTCTGGCAAAGAGCCGGCTCAACACATTCTCCTTGACCAAATGTGGACCACTCGTTTCTTGTACCAGGTTGCAAAAAAATGATGCATTGTTCTTCAGCTAAACCATTTGGAGTGGGTGTTGGGGGTAAATCCCACAACAATCACTCCTACATAAAAACAACAAGGGAGATTTATGTTGCGAGACTGCTGCATCGATTAGTGACAAGCTACCCCAATGAGGCGTAAATGCCGCCTCAGAGATACATGGCTCACTCGGTGTGTCCTTTTGGACAGCTGAAATGTCACCCGCTCTCAAGGTGCTGAGCCCTGCACACTGAACTTGTCACTATCAAATAATCACTCCCCGTCCATCTGTCTGCTGGAGTTGAATGTGGAAATGACAGATATGCTGCGGGAGGAAAACATATTAGCACTCTCTCTGCTATCCGACCGTGAAGCGGCGCTCAAAACGTATTGTCCTAATTACAAAATACAAGGGCCTCTTGTTTGTTTTTTCATGCAAATACAAATACTCAAATATTGAGAATCTGCATAAGTGCCAACATGTTGTTAGAGGAGTACTCTACTGCTGAGTGTTGGCTTTGTCGGCACGAGCAGCACAGACATCTGCAAGCACAAAGCGAGAACAGGAGAGAAATCGAATCTTCTGCACGTCAGTGAGGAAGAAGACAGAGCCTATAAAGGGACATTCTTCTTCTATGGTGTGTTAATCAGATCTAGGCCTCAGTTTACTCCCACAACAAGACGATTTCACCGACATTCTGCGAGCTGTGTACATTCAGCAGCAAAATAGGTTTTTTAATAGCGATTTAGCTGGCGGCACTGCGCAAAAACACCCTATTCTTCATGTAACTGGGCAGTTCAACAGCAGATACTGTTTACAATGTGATTTTTTAAAATATATTTGACGACCTTTGAGTTAGGACAGTTTGAATACACAGTACTTTAAGCAGCAACGGTAGCTGCAACCGGAGACACAAAGTAAGTACCGACTCCACACGACTGCTCCTCCCTGCGTGTAATCAATCAGAGTTGAACTGCTTGAATTGACAGGCGAAAATTAAGCCGTGGAGTCGCTGCTCTTCAAAGGTCCGCGGCCAGTTCCATTACTGATCCATCTTCAAGTGACAGAGGACCTCACATCATGTCATTGATCCATCTGTAAGACTGGTACTAGAGTAAATCAAGAAATATTTTAATTGACCTGTATGATGTACGACTGATGTATGAGTAATATTAAAGAGAGACATTGCAACTTAGAAAGAAGTATAACACACCTTTTATTTTATCTATTTTTTCCTGTGTTATAATACACACTCAAGTTTCCATACAGGCCCCATTGTGCTAAATTAAAACACAAGAATACAGTGGATTAACACAGCAGGTGACAGGAATGGCAAAAAATAAAAAACAAAACAAAAAAAAACGACTGCGATTAATTTAATCTTTCAATGTTTTTCAATCTTATTAGACATGTTTAATGGATTTTTTATCGTTTATACACGGTTCACTGAAAGCCTTTCCTTAAAATAACGACATGTAGGAGAGCTGTGATGTTATTAGGGCCCGAGCACGAAAGCTCTGGCCACCGCTTGCATTGGTTATGATACTGCAGCATTGTACTCAAAGTAATTGCTGAAATCTGGAACACAGCAATCGCAGTAACAAGGTCAGACGAGGCAAGAAACTTCATTTACCGGCAATTGGTTGTTAACAAGCCAACAGTTTAGCCAAAATATCCCAAACACTTTAGATGGAGCTAAAAATGAAAGTGAGCCCACCAAAACTTTGGAAATAATTTCATAATCTCTCCTTGCACAGGAAAAGGGTGCACAAAATACAGCAAGTATGGTGGGTCACAGTCGATCTGTAAACCGTTCCACAAGAGACAGTTTGGGGAATAATATTAATGTTCCCCTAAATTTCATGCCTTCATGCCTGACTTGTGCTTCTTGCTCAGTCTGACCTGTTTTTAACAATGTTGCCATCTTCCCAAATCTCAGTAAATAGTGAGTATGATGTTATGTTATTACTGATAGGAATGACCTAATGATGAATGATGATGCCTTACGAGAAATAAGACCCAAGTTGCGATAAAACCCGAATTAATAAAACAAGGGATCATTCTTAACTGTGAACCAAAAGCATATCAGTGAAGAAGAAACGGACTTTGTTTTTGTTTATATCTACTGTACTTGTGCAAAATGAAGTCACATTATACATTCATTGTTTTCCAGGAAGTGACAGTGTTCCAGGAAGTTAAAGTCTCCATTTAGTGGGGTGTTTACTGTAAGTGTGCACTGTGAAGTTGCATTATGTACAAAATTGAATAGACGCAAATGTCATATCGCTACATGCTCAAGATTAAGTGGCTTTGATTTAGGTCAGGATGTGGGGGGAAAAATAGCACTATGTCATGACAGTTCAGTATATTTCTGTTGAGTACTTTAACTTTACAGGTATTGTAGCAGCACCAAGGCACATCATATTGGGAAACGGGCAGTTACAGCCAATGTGCACCTTTACTGCTGCTATTTGATTGGAATTTGGGGAAAAGGAAAAAAGCGCAGACCCAGCCCTCTACACAGCTCCCCCGCTGCCATACAGCACAGAATGTGCAGTTTTAATTGTCTGCGTCTTCAAAGCTGGAGCTAAGCTTGTGTTTGTCTTTGGTAAATGAGGCAAGGGCAGCTAATAGACTGTGATCAACACCGGCCTGGTACAATACACTGGGGGACCGGCTTTCTAAATAGAGAGGATTGCCAAGTAAACACATGCCCAGTTCTCAGATTTACTCTTGTTCAAACACAACTTCACACCTCCACTAGCCGCTGGAGGGACATTGAGAGGGAAGAGATCTTAAACCTCTGCATTTATACAACCTTCACAGATATGGGGGTCCCCTGGATTGGCAGCTTTCATCATAAGATCCAAACATCACAGCTGAATGGTGAAGCAATGCCAAAGTGCCTTAAGCTGTAGTGGCCACTAGATACTGGATCTCAGAAAAACATTTCTGACTGTTCCAAAAATCCCAACTTTCCCTTAAAATACAAAGTCAATATTTTTTTCCCATTCGGTGGTAAGTTTGTTTTTCATGGTGGCCATTATGAGAAACATTGCTCCATTAAGGATATATCAAAGCTTGTTTGTTTAACTGACCGGTGTCTCAATCTATGAGTCAAACATTTTCTACAGTCAATGTTACAACTAATTACAGTATTTCTCCCTGTACTGAAAAGACATATCTTTTATATTGTGGAGGACATACACTTATCTTATTGCTGATGATGCGATATGATATTGATGTCCGTCAGTATTTAATCTGCACGTACGTATTCCTGAAGTTGCAGCTGAAGGGCAATACACAAAAAGATTTTCAGCTCATCTGTTGAGGTTTAGTGTTATGGAAGAATGTTGCAAAGGATTGCCTCAGAAACATGGATGACTAAGTTGTTGAGGACACGTCACCATCTGACAATGATTTAGAAAAATTCCAAACAAATGAGAGCAACGTTGCCTAAGCACTATTGGAACAACGCGTGGTTAACATTAAGCATCTCGCTAAACCTTTAAAATCAAAAGGCAAAAATCTTTGCTTTTAAAGTGTTACTTTGAGATGATAAATTGAACTGTCAGACACGCGCCCACGTTCTTTCAGTGTGTGTGTGTGTGTGTGTGTGTGAGTGAGAGAGAGAGTGAGTCACACAATTAAGGAGTTTGGCAATACTGAACCCTGCAGTCAGAGGTTATTAACAGGAAGAGTAGGAGTGGGATTATGTTGGTACACGAGTCCTGAGGGAAAAGGAATAAGAGGGAGTAGAGATGATGGAGGACGAGTGTGTCCTGTTGTGACTGCATGAACCTCCAGTAACCCCCGGAGCCCAAAGTGTACCGAAGATTTGATGAGACTTTGTGGGCTTTAGCTAAGTGGTCAGATTCCTAACTGACACGTGGAGACAAATATTAGGAGTGAGGTGGAAGGAGTTGTAAGTTTTGAGTTGCGAGTCTTTAGGATAACACTCCTAAAAAGTTCTTATCAGACATTTTGAGCGTGCAATATGTGGCTGCAATCACTCTGCAGGCCCCCATGTGTACCAAGTACAAAAGATAAAAACAGTTATCATAAAGTGTCATGACATTTCACCATTTAAATCCATTTTGCATTTGATTGCACTATATACACATTATCAAAAGTGTGCAGTCCATTTTGTAGATAATGAATATGCAAAGCCATTCTAGTTGTATAAGACAGCTTGGAAATGTTGTAAAGTGTGCATTTTCAATTCTTCCTGTCTTTGTGCTAAGCTAGGCTAACACAACCCAGCCCTAACATTTCACTAGGCGCACAGAGGTGTAATCAATATTGATCCTCTCTTCTAACTGTGTCAGCGTGAGCGATTCTTGCCATACCGTCGATGCTTTGTGTAAATGTGTGAATGTCATAAAATGTGTGAACAAGCAACACTAACCTTGCGGTCCTCTTTGAAGAGATCTGCTGCTGTGGTGAAGTGGGGAACAGCGCTTTTACAGTGTGGACACCCTGGAAGAGCAGGACACACAGATGGGACATTATTACAGCTCATGGTGACACATTTACACCACAACATCAAGCTTCATGTCCTAAACCGCACCGTATACATGTTAGTACCTGTATAAAAAAGGTCCCATAAACATGCACAGATTCAAACAAAATCACTTCCATTTATCATTTAATCAATCTCAAACATCTTCATAAAGCATGTGGCCCCTTCACAATCCTGCAGATATTTAGAGGTTTCACGCCACATTGGAGATGGTTCACTTGTACTTTATGAGAGACTGTAAATCTCTTTATTGCGGTCATAAACACAACCTCCCTGGCTCTCTGCTCAAGCAGCCGTCCTTATAGAGTAAGTCAATACTTAAACAAATACACGACTAGGTACCAAAACTACAGATCCCATTTACAGACCACAGGTCCATTTTTAGTAGGTGGAGGCAAGATGATCCAGCTATATATGAGAGATGACCAGGTTGTATGATAACAATAAATCTGTGAAGGAAGAAGATTTACTGATTCTAGCTACATCTTACTAGCTGGAAGGGGAGGATGTGTGTTTGCACTGCACTTGCAATCAAACAGTGTAATAACTGTGATGATTTCCTTTGAATTCCTGCAGGCGCTGCTCGTTTGTTTTGTTCTTTTGTTGCTAAAGTCAAGTACCCAGTTCATCTTCTGTTCATTACAATCAAATTGCTGCTGCTGTTGGAAATGGGAAAGGTGAAAAAGGCAAAAAACACCTCTTGTGGTGGCAAATCCAAAAAAGAAAAGAACGCAGCGTGGCAGTGGTTGACTGGATAAAAGCTTTCAGCTACAGAGTTCAGGTTAAATCAGTAGTCAGTCAGCCCATGACGAATAGTCACAAATTAACTATATTTTTTTTAAAGTATGTGGATTATTGTATTATAATATATTATTATTAGATTATAAGCCATTGTGACAGTTTCCCCATACGTTCTGATGATGGGGTTGGGATTTATTCAGCGAGAGATGTTGTGGGCTAAGTGTGCAGTAGGTACAGTGCCGACGTGCTGTATGGACAGGTTGGTTAGTAGTACCCAAACATTACATCCATGTGATTTTTGGACATGTCATTCCAAACCATGGGCCTCCACTCTCGTAGGCGTCAGGCCTTTTAGCATAATAGATTATTAAAGCTGCATCATACCTCATAAACGTAAATATTATAAAAATGCACAAAACAAAGTACATTCAGTTACAGATTGTTGACACTGGCCCTGTT
Source organism: Gadopsis marmoratus (assembly GCA_036023855.1). Classification (NCBI taxonomy): domain Eukaryota; kingdom Metazoa; phylum Chordata; class Actinopteri; order Centrarchiformes; family Percichthyidae; genus Gadopsis; species Gadopsis marmoratus. The sequence continues at coordinate 32,263 of JAVQJF010021178.1, forward strand.
ATAACCAAGACTTCAGGATTTGCTCCCACGAGTCATTAAGAGCATTAACACAATGATCCCACTGTAAACGGATTTCAAAGGCTACAAGCGCACTAGCTGATGGTGGCCCCAGTTATAATTAGGTATCTTTACTGTTGCATGCCCACAAGCATTCACATACACGCTGATTACTCTATCTTCAACTCCATTATACATCAACTCTGCAACCGTCCATTTGCCTTTTCACAGCAGCCCCTCTCTTAGCCACCATTCAGCACAGTTAGAAATCCATTTCCTGCTGGAGTACCCTTTTAGCTGCAACATTAAATGGCCTTTAAACCTTTAAAAGGTTCTGTCGCCATTCTGAAACTGATATATCAAAAAACACATAGCAATGCGCCATATGCCATGTTTTTCCCCCTCACATGAAGGGAACAAGCGGACCAGGCAGGTCACAGCAACTTCTCAGAGATTGCCTAAGTGTGGAATAAGAGCAGACAACACTGCACGCCATAGCAATATTTGAGTTTTCCCATCTCTCATACCTTCTGCCATCCAAGCTGCTTAAAAACAGATAGGTAGGTAGGTCTGATGTTGATAATGAAACCTGCCACATTTCTCTCCTCTACCTGCCCAGACATTTTCACTCGCCTGCCTCATAATTACAGAGAGACAGACAGCGAGGTAGGGACAGATGAATACAAAGAGACTGCCAGGTAGATGCACTGCAACAGACGTTTCCCAACACTGTATGCATACAAAAAGACTATCAACTTAGTATTGCCTGAGGTCAGGAAAGAGAAGGAGGGGGGGGAAGCTAGAGAGAGAGAGGATGCGATGGCGTTTAGTTTTAGTTTAGGATCAGTAATGCAGATTTGAGGCTAAAGGTTCATAAAGCAAACCTTTGTTTAAAAAAACTGATGCTTCTGTCTGAAGCATCTCCAGCCTTGATGTCTTGGCAAGCAGCTGTAGCTCATCAAATGCTCTATTAAATGTGAGCTCCCTCACCGATAAGACACCAGTGAGCAGGGTGCAGATGGGGTGGGCGTGATGGGAGGGCAGCAGGTTGTTGCTGCCTGATGTGCATCTGGGGTGTCTCTTTGTAGAGGGAAGCACCAAAAGGCCCAGTGGAGGCAACAGCCTGATCACTGTGCACCGTCTGGCTTTGAAGCTCTCATCAGACACAAAGAGCAAAAAACAGGCACAGAGGTGCATTTGTGTGCCTACGTGTGTATTGATAATTAAGCAAGTTAGCCACTCTGTATTCCTTCTGCATCTGTGTTTGTTAGAGAACTAACGCCGGGTCCTTACATTTTTAAAGCAATAATTTTCAAAGACATGTTCAATGATATGCCCAGCTGAGTTAGTTCATGCCAAGGATGAGACGCGTTGGTAAAGGTAAATTTGTTGCCAACATTTAGCAGGACAGCTAAATATTTTCCAGGACATTTACAGTAAATTTTGCCATTTCTCAGGGCTTAACTATCAAGCTGCATTATAGAATTGTACGTTTTCCAGGAACCCTGAAATATGAGGTAGAACAGTGATTTGTTCCCTTTTTTTAACTAACTATCTATCTATAACAAATCTATTCTGAGTCATCTGAATCATTCCTCCGTCTCCCCATGGGTTAGGTGGGGTTTATATACCGTGCGATGAGAAGCTGCTTGACAGGCAGCTCTCAGTTACGTATGCGCACTGGTTTAAACCCAGGATATGATCACACCAAGTCCATCAGAGCACCTCTGTGATTACATTTTGTTGCAACAACTTCATGCACACACACTTAATATTTTGATCAAAACAGCCAAGCATATGAAATTCAACAGCTTGTGAAAAGTGTCTACTGCCAGTTACAGAACCGCCCATGAGGAGTAACTCAGGACCTTTGTGTAGAGGATTACTTCCAAACTATGTTGTTAACAGGAAGAGTTGCTATGAATTGCTGCAAGCCCTTACAGGGAGCGTAGAACATGACCAGACCATGTTTTTTCTTCTTCAGGGCCTCTCGAAAATCCTCTGATCCAAGATGGCTGACGCTGGAGGGTCTGTCCTCCCAAGACTGCTCTGGTGGAGGAGGTGCCTGGGGACTGCAGACATGAAAGACAGCAAAGCAGCATTTATTATCCTTGTATACTACATGGAGAGAAAAACACTACTGGGTGTATATATAGTATTAATATACCGGTTTCTGTAAAATAATAATGAGTGAGACTTTATGAGAGCCTTTACGGAGCCTGTAAATGCCCCAGCTGGACTGATGTCATTGCAGGTTCATTACTTTTCACTGTGACCCTTTCCAAAGATTAATCTATCACACTGGGAGGACATTTTGAAAAGTGTTGCAGATGATTAATGCTTCACATCAACCATTTTGTTTTAGAAGGTAATAGATAAGGAAAGTTACTTGGCATGCAGGACAAAAGGGAATGCAGCTAAAATGTTTAAGCTCAGGACTAAATGACTGTAATGTACATGAGTTTGAGCCTGTGTCTAAAAGGTGTGAACTTTGCACAGGCAGCGTTTGTTGGATAGAAGTAAAGAAGTGATCGGGCTGCCTGTTGGGTGTGTGACTCACTTGTGCATGAACTCGATGATCTTGTCTTTGCTTCGGAGATGTGGCAGCGTGTACTTCTCCTCAGCTTTCTCGAAATACTTAACAGTTGGGAAGCCAGAGATCTTAAAGCGATCCCCCACAGCCTTGTGCACTGTGGAATCTACTGCTGCCAACACACCCGGACTCTGTAGAGAAATAACAATAGCAAAGCTTAAGTCACGTGGACTTTGGTACAATAATAAACTATAAAATGATCTCTGGAATTAGACCAATTATGGCCTCTTACACTAACCTGTTACATGACACAATTAAGGAGCGCACACTCTTTATATAAAAGCACTGCATTAGTAACACTAGCAGAGAAGCAAGGAGGAGAAAATAAATTATATGCTGGGTCTTAAGGGCTCAGGGTGAGAGAGGCTCCAGTCCATCCATATTAGATAATGGCCAGGCTTTTCCCATTGACCTCTGGTGCCAGGCAGAGAGCCACAAGGAGAAGGTCCAAGTGTCTGGCCGGGGGGACGCTCATGGATGAGATAATTGTTACGGTCACCAGGCTGGAGTTTTATAGGCCCTGCCCCTGGCTGGGGAGTGTTAGATTACCACAAAAGGACAGCATGACGGAGAGGAGAGGGAGGAACACACCCGACTAATCAGAAACACATCGAGAGCTGGGCTGAAGGACAAGCCGACCAGCGCATCAGCTGCATCGGCCAAAAGCCTTCTGGCCAAGAGAAGGGATTATTAAGATCTGTTAATGTGGCAGCCCTACACCCGTGTAGTTCTGTATGTTCATCAGAGTACAAAATATGAACAAAACGCATTGGCATGTAGAGATCCATGCTGTCCACGCGAAAACACAAACAAAGGTTATGAAACTTACATTAGCGCCCTTGTTGAGTATTTCAGCAGCTTCATCATACTCTGGCTTCATCTTCTTGCAGTGTCCACACCCTAAAACATTCAAATCACACATTAGAGCCAAACCAATGACAGATTCCCGATACTTGAGTCAGTCATTTTTTTCAGTTCTTATTAAAAACTCAACACTAAACAAATATTTTTGGTAATAATCCCTCAAAACTGATTATTAAAACGTTGAACATGAATCTCCCAGCTCTAAATAAGGCTGTGGCTTTCTCAACTTGAGTGCAAAAACGAAACCAAACTTCACCATCAGCAAAATACTGTACCTCTGTCCTTTAAGAAGCAGGACAGCATTAGCGATGTTTCTGCTCTGTAACATCTGGAGGTATTGATGTCTGTACGTGTGTGTGTGTCCATGTGTGTTTGCAACTGTTCTTTTCAACAAATCTGTTCGTGCTCCGAGCATCATGAATAATATCGCTGCTTGGTGTGGAGGTGTGTTTAATATTGCATGAGCAGCAAGCAAACTGGCAAACACTTTATTTTTGGATCTAAAATGACTTTCAAAATACATAACACATTATTTGTCCCACACAATGTACAAGATGTTCCGTCTTAAGATGTAATGAATATGCTGTTTGATCAGGGATGAGCAGTGTGTGTATATATGTGCTCACAGTGCTGTGGTGCACAGATGCATGAAATAAACCTGGTACATTTCCAGAACTGGTAAATTGCCCTTGTCAAAACAGTTCAGGAATTCCTTTCTTCAATATACAATGCATTGCTGGCACAGGCTATAAATCAAGTGAGATATGACTTTTGGGGAAAAAAAAAGCTGCTTCTCTTTCAACTGAGTCACTGTAGTGTGTGATCATCAGACTGTGTTGAAGCTTACTGGAGAAACAGGGAGACTAAAAGGACTTTGTCTGACCCTTCAAACTGATGAGTCAGAGAGAAAACCAAATGTCCGTCCTGTGCTATACATCAGCCCTGCTTCGTATTCAGAACAAGTGGTGCATGAGGGGCATGGTCAGTGTGTGTGTGTGTGTGTGGAGGGCTTATAGAAATACACTGAAATATTGCTGATTCAGACTGGAGTGTGGGGGAGAAAAGCTCAGAGTCAAGAGAACGAACAAACTCGCTACACATCACAGTAGCTGTAATAACAATTGATACACGCGGCAAAGGATAGAGGCTGGCGAGTTCCCTCTGCTTTACAGTAAACGTTAGATGTTAGAGAAGATGACCTGTCAACGGCCTGAGTCCGCTGCAGCAGTAAGCTAAGCCTGTCGCTACCTGCTAAGTGGCCAGTCAGGAGAGATGTTCAAATCAGACCGTATAACATCCTGATGCTCCAGCTGCAGCCCAAACACAAACATTTAGGGATCGAACATGCATTCAGTATATTGCTGGGCTTTCTTCAAACAACATTAGGCAGAGAGGAACTTTTGTTTTGGTCCGTGACATAATCAGACTCACACTGGGAAACGGGGCATTCAGTTGGAGGTTTTGCCGCCGTAAGGAGCTGCACGCAAACAACCCCCGCTGAGTTCTGTTCAGAGGACGGTGAGAATGGCTGCACTGAGAGGTGGACAGAAATGCAAGCTGATGGTGGTGGATGGGAGACCATTAATCTCACTCTGACAGCGGGGCTATTAAGAACCTGCATTGAAGCAGCAAAGCTGGGCATCTGTGTGCGTGTGTGTGTGTGTGTGTGTGTGTGTGTGTGTGTGCGTGTGCGACAGAGGGAGAGATATGCGGTGTAATTGTGTGCAATAAATGTTTGTGTCATGGTGTGAAAAATGTGTTGGATAGGTGTCACAGGTGTACAGATATTTTTGTGTGTGTGTGTGTGTGTGTGTGTGTGAGAGAGAGAGCTGAAATGATTTGATGCAGCTCGTTCTAGCTGACTGCCCTTGATTTGAGTGTGTGGGTGACTGACTGCTGTCTGCAGGGTGAGTCAAGTGCAAGACGAGTGTCTGAAGCTATGACAGAGAGGACTAGTCTTCTACACGCACTGTCCAAATAGACCAGGATTAGGACGGTGAGAAGAAGAACTGATCCTGAGTTATCCAGTCGTGTCTTCTGCCCTAAATAACTACACCAACTACTGACACTAAAATAACCTCTGCAAGTCTGCTCAGTAATGTGTGGTGTCTGCCAATACTTTAGTAAATGGTAGTAAATGGAAGTGAGAATATGAGAACTTCATACAATACTCAATATAAACCTAAAACTTGCCCTTTATACTAGTAATTTCTCTCTTTCTGCCAAACTTCACATCTACAGTAAGTTTGTTTAATGTATTATTAGGAACTAACCCAAGTCAAAGCGCAAAAGTCTTTTGTGCTTTTATTTTGGAGCAGAATTCAGTAAAGATGACTATTTGGTGTCCAGAAGTTACAACCATTTAGAAGAAAGGATGCAACCAGTGTTATCAACTCTTGTAAAGCCTGCTTGAAAAGCCATTAATTGAAGTCAAATGCATATACTATACGACACCAGTGGTGACGATTTACATTACGCAATTATGTCATAAATGCCTGTAGTATGTATCTATGAATGACTACACATTAACCAAACAGTATTGGTGCTTTATTTATTTATTCAAGGGGAAGTATCTAAAGTCTGCCAAAAAAACAAACAGTTTTGCTGCTCGTTTTTTTTTTTTTAAATGAAGTTGCTAAAACTAGAGAGAATGTTGTTAGATGACAAAATCACAATCAGTTTCATCCCTGTTAGTTCAACAGAGATGGCTCTGTGATGCATTTAGTCTAGCTTAAAGTGGAAGCAGGGGATAATGGCCTATAACAATGGTAAACAACTCCAAAACTGCCTGATTTACATGTTGTATATAAATGTAAAAGAAATTACTTTAAACAGCAACGCAAAATATTTTGGAGTTTTAGGCAGTGAATAATGACAGTGGATGTAGCAGGTCCCACTGCCGTGTGTGAGAGTTAAGGATGTGTTTTAATCACTTCAACAGCTAGCGAGTCTGTTTGCCCTCTGGGTGGAGTGCAGTGCTCCCAGCAACCTGAAGGTGTGAAAGCTCTGCAGCAAAAAGTATGTGATGAAATTTGAAAAACAATGAATCATCATTACAGTGAAAGTTAGGGAAAAGGACGCTCCTCTGATTTATTCAGCTATTTTTACCGTGTGGAGACTGAGATAAGCGCTGAGGAAAGGGAGCTGTTGAGCAGGAAGAGAGGTGTAGTGAGCGTATAGAAAAGTAGTGAGACGAGGAGCTAAACTTCACTCGGAATGTGTTTCTAAATGGGGTGAATCTATTGGCATGATTTTACAGTTGTGGGTTGCATTTATCAACATGCCAAATCCTCTTTGGACATTTCCCTCAGACAAAGGAGGGCTGGACCAATAAATACACAAATAAATAAATAAATCTCGAACCCAGTGACAAAAGCTGGCATGTTTACAAAATTCTGTGCAACAGCAGCAGAATGGTGTGTGAATAAAAATGACAAGCAGGCTTATGTGAACCATATGGCAGCAACCAAGTATTCTGTTGTGAGGGTGAGCTTGTGTGTGACTGTGTGATACAAAAAGCTAAGGTTACTGCAGCCGGCTTTTGTCTTCTTTCTCCAGCTGACTGTTGATACTGAGCATGACAGTGAAACAGTGATGTTATTGGGACTAAACAACAGTTCAACCCGAGAGAATTTGCAGGAGAATGTTTTACACAGCAGGAAGGAATGAGAAGCTCCTCTGACATGCTGCTGCACATATTTTACAGTAGTATCTGCTTTCTGTTTTCTGTATTCTCTATGTATTTCTATTGGTGAAAAGGGGGTTGTTAGAGGACATGGCTGGGTATGCTCTATATATTGTTTTTGTTGCCAAAAAGTTCCATGAAAAGGCCAAAACTAACAAATATTGTTTGTATATCTAAACCCACCCAATGTTAGCTGGGATTGGCTCCAGCCCCCCCCCCCGCGACCCTTTGGGATAAGCAGTATGGATAATGAATAAATGAATGAATGAATATCTAAACCCTGATATATCTTATCCCTCTGTGCCATAGAGCTCCGTTGTTGTCCAAAAACTATTAAAAACACATCAATGAGCCACACTGTTGCACTGGGTGACATGTTCCTTCATTATGATCAACATGGGCACTATAGATTATTTTGAGTTGGTCCTACATGCACAGTCCTGTTATTGTAAATACACAGTGCAGCAAATGTGTATTAAGGAGGAGCTGAAAATAGTCCCAACAAATCGACTGTTTACTGATGTTTGAGAAACAATGGCTAAAATCTACAGCCGCCAGCTGTTTTAGGAAAATTACTGAGCCTTTTTTAAAAAACTTTACTTCTGTGACTTGTTCTACTGAACACAGACATGGTAGGGAAGTGGAGAAGTATTCAGAGATGGATTAGTGCATTGTTGCTTTGGTCTTTTTTGACAGTAGGAAAGTACAGATTACCACAGCCTTATTCTCAGGCCCTCAATACTAACCTAGAACTGAGACAAGAGTTTCACTACTCTTTTTTGGTGTAGCTGAATAATATTAGCCAATCTCTGAAACTCTGAACGGTCAACAATCTGAACTGAAAATAGACAGGTTCGATAATTTATGATGCAAGTGATTCCTCAATAATGCTGATTTCAGTTACTAAAATGGTGAGAATATTCTGTTCTCCTGTCTTACTTTATTGTAAATTGAATATATTTTGGGTTTGGGGCTGTTGGTTGGAAAAAAACAGCAATTCAAAGACATAATTTGGACTCTGGGTCCTATTTTGTGACATGTATATAAAATAATTGATTATGAAAATAATCATTGGTTGCAGCCAACTTGCTTTCTTACTCACAAGGGGCGTAGAACATGATCAGGGCTGCAGGATGCTCCTCCAGGAAGCCGTCAAAGGACTCATCGGTCAGGTGGAAGACCAGGGAGTCTGTCTCCGACCACGGCACCTCAGGGGTCTTCGGCTGAGGGGGCTGAGGGCTGAAACAGGAAGGGGAGATAGCAAGGGCAACAGAGGTGAGGGACATTTTAAAAGACAGACATTTTCCAGCTGGCATGTAATCTGTATGGAGCAAATATTAGACACAGCTGTAGCCCATACTCCACCCAAAATGTCACACACACACCCGCCTTGATGACGTAACACAGTACTGTAATGCCAAGAACGAGTGGACACAGATATAAACAAGTGCACACTCTCTGGACTTGTGCACACATACACACACATTCCACTTCTGCAATCTTGTCTCACCACACATTCTGGCCTCAGCCAACTGAAGCCGCATGAGACTTTATATCTTAAATAAATGCTAGAACTGAGCAACCAGGGCGCTAAGAAATGCTGGATCTCCTCCACACACCTTTCTTTTATCCAGAATGTCATCTGTCTAATATATATGTCTCTGATATATAAAAGGCTCAGGGACAGGGTTTATCTGGGACTGACGCTACACTTAGGCCGTATCAGATGACATCTTTGGTTGCTCTTCTGCAACATAAGGTGGAGTTCCCTCGTGGGCTGCCTCTATACAGCCATAGCAATTTCACACTACCCCATTAATGGTGGATCACTGCTGCAGAGGGCCGATATGATCTCCAAGGTTACTGACTCTCTCCTCAACTTGTGTGTCCACTTATTGCCTTGAAACTAGACCCTAGAGTAAGTAAGTCAGAACTGGTGTCAAGTACATCTCAAAAGATGTTATGATCTGCAATGTACAAAAGCAAGGGACTTCAGTATTTCTAAAGCGTGGCTTCCAGAGTCAACGTCAGATTCTGACCTCTATTGCCCCCGTTGGCAAAGAAAAGAGAAAAACGCTGTCTTCTTTGCCATTGGTGTAGAATTTCATGTCCGTGCAAACAGCAGAGAGCAATGACTTTTGTGAAATTGAGTGGGGAATAAAAAAATAAAGAAAAAAAACCTTAAGACTGCTGAATCTGAACATAAGAAAAACTTGACGCAAGGGTGATAAATTAGCTTTTCCTCATCTGCAGTATCTCCAGATGAGAAAGGTCTCGAACATGACACACTGCAGACGTAATGAGGCTCACAGTAGGACAGTCTTCCACCTTCTTACCATATGGAACGTGCAAATGAACAATCTACATTTAATGGTATAAGGCCAATCCATCCATGTAAATTGATTTTTATTGTGTGCCAAGACAGGGAGAAACGGACACAATAAAACAGAAATATGGGTTTGTTATGAGGTTAAATTATACTCATATTATCATGTCTATCATCAAACATGGCAACCATTTTTTCAACTCGATTACCCGATTGCCAGCCTGGCAACTACTTCTAAATTATATTGCTGGGCCCTGAATAAGCCGAGTAGTAAAAGAGTAGAACTGGCGAGGGAGTTGGCTAAAGAGAGTGTAGCTGGAATACATCCTCTGCCTGTCTCGCTCCGTTTCCTGTGATAGCTGTGAAAGCCCTGCTGCTCTGTGCCCTCTGGCTGCAGCCCTGTGGACAGCCATGACTTTCCAGCTAGGCCCTTAACACCAGTGGAAAAGGGAGGTGGAGGAGAAAAGAAGGCAGGAGAGCCAAGCCGTGGTGGGAGACAGGGGGTTACGGGCAGAGAGCGTGAGCCAAGGTGAGACAGAAAAATGAGACAAGAACAGAGCAAGTGTAGATTGATGACACCGTGGCAAGGTGGCTCAGGGTGAGAAGAGGCAAGAAAAGGTGCGATGCAGACCACAGTAGACGGAAGAGGTGATGTCAGACATCTAAGGTGAGAGGTAAAAGCAGTTTACTTATTGTAAGAGACAGAAGGCAGAACATAGTTTGGGAGCTCCCGTTCTGTCCTTTTATTAGCTTTAACAGCTTTGAACAGAAACATCTTGAAGTCTAAATGCATCTTCAGAGGGTGAAGTGATTAGGACCATACTCACGTCTTCATCCAGTCTGCGATATCCTTAGCTGTGGCGCCATAGTTTTCGTAGTGGTAAAGGAACTTCCCCTTCCTAAAAGACAACAGAGCACAAGTACAAGATGAAACTACTGCCAATATGATATCTGTCATTTGATACAAAACAACAATTCTTGCAAAACCTTATTTTGCTGGTTATATTTCTACAACATATTATTTTATTTAAAAAGGAATACCCCACCAAAGAACTGTCTTCTGAGAATTATGTACTCACCACCTGCAGTACTAAAAGGTGGATCTGAGAGGTTTGTAGCTTGCTCCTGTGCAGAAGCGAACAGCTGTAGTAAGCTTGGATTTACAGCAGTTACACTGGATTCCAAAGCAGACCCAAAGTCACGGCAAAAAAACAACACGTCGAAACCTTCAGAGAAACTTCTCAATCCACTCCTGTAGCACAATAGTGTGTGATAATGCTCCAAGAGTGGTTTGTGGTTTCTATGGATGTTTCACAGTTGGTATCCATTGTAACTGCCTGCACAATAACCATCTTTTCAAGGTTACAATGGTGAATAAATAAAATTTGATTCTAAAAAGAGAGTATTTCTTAAAAATATTTTTAAAAAAACAACAGCACCAATTTGTCATCTTAACAAAATAAGATAATGATAATGTAGAATGAATTTAACAAAGTAAAGATTTAGATTAGGACGTATCTGTTCAAAACAAGTGAGTCTAATAATCTTTCTGCTCGATACAGTTTTTGATACTTGATGCTAAGAACACAACTCTCCATACTCATAACATAACCCAGGTCCTAATACAAAAAGCTGGGTCAGACCATCAAGAAACAGAACAGCTCAAAGCCAAAAGGAAATGGTTTACTAGAGAGAGAAGACAAAAGGCTCGGGCGAAAAGAATCACAGTGATACTCTTTCCGCTGTCTTACATTTTAGCTTAAATGTTAGCTTAAAGCTGCATATAAGAAATGACAGTGAGTTGTCGTAATGCATTAGAAATGAGCTGGCAGCATCTCCTCAGCTCTACAGCCTGAAAAGATTCCAAACGTAAGCAGATTTTCTTCATAGGAATAACTATCTACCATGCTACTCGCTGTGACTAAATGAAGGCTGGAAAGTGGATGCAGCGGTTTAGCTCATTGTTGAAGGATCAGCGTCAATATTAACTGGCTCTGGGCAGTGCGATTCTGCAAACACAAGAGGCGAGGTGCAGGACACGACCGCAGTTACAGCTCCCGGGATACAGAGTGGACACTATTTAAGGTGGATACAGAATTACACACGCTGGATTTGGGGTTTAAATCTAGAATTTTAAGTGATCCGACTACCGGTGCGGAGAGTGGCTGCTTGGAATTCAATCAGCGAGATTTATGACCAGCTCCAGACTCACTCACTTTATCTCAGCTGCTGTAAAACAAACCAAAACCTTGTGAAATCAAGTTGAGAAAATGTCAAACAAATGTAATTTTCCCGACAGTCTCGGGTGTTTCTCTTAGTTAAAAGCGCACAGCAAGGACGCAGAAGCTGAAAGAGCTTCACTTTTATTGTTTGTTTAACTGACAGACGGTTGAGGTGTAGTGCTTTGCGGGCTTCCTTAATCTGCAGGACTGAAAAGGTAAAAAGACCTTGAACACTTGGTCTTATAGCGGGTGCAGTGGCGAGATAACTCCAGCTGTGTTGATGCCGATTTGCCCTGCAGTGATTAGCTGCTGTTTATCAGTGAGGGGCTCATTACTGAAGCCAATGGGCTCGAATGGTCGTTAGCTAGCCCTGCGCTGACACTAATGTGCTCCCAGCTAACGGACTGGCTCAGCTACACACGAGTGCACGGGCATGTACGTGTACCTGCACACAAATCACACGCACACACAAACTAAAGAAGTGCACACGTACAGGAAGAGGGCAAGCGCGCACACACTGGCTAACCACAGAGGCACTTAATCAGTCCCGGTCTAATTAAAAGGCCAGACTGGAATGAGAGAGAGTTTAATGTGGAAATGGAGATGATAAAGCTGGTGCAGGAGGAGTAAGACGTGGGGAACAAAGTGGGAGCTATGACGCACCAGCACACAGTTAACAACACTGTAAATATGAGGATGGTGCAGGGATGTTCTGGCTGGGGGGTCTGCATTAACAAACACCATCAGTCACACTCTCAGCCCCTACTGTGTATGTTGCTACAAGCGTTGAGATTGTGTATATGTGAGTCTGTATGCATATTTAGACACTCGGGTCGACCATTAAATTGAAATGATCAACAGCATAAATGTCTTCCAAACGCTAAAAACAAATGCAGAGGCCAAATGCTACGTCAATGTCACATGTGGCCTTAAGGTGCTCTTGAACATGAAAAAACTTCGGTACAGTATATTAAAAGCCTTTACTTAGTCTGGCCTATTAACATTTAAAAACGCTGACTCGTTTTGAGTCTTTGAGACAACAGCACTATGTCAAAAAACGCAGCCCCTCCAATCTTTTCAATGGGGCAGCTGCTTTGGCACAGCATGGTTCCCGAAGCACAGGGCTGTGGCTAAAGAAACCCGGTGTTAGCCAGCAAAAAAGTTCAACGTTGCAATGTTTAAGATGTAATGTCATATTTTATTATCACAATGCAGCCCCCTGTCATTGTTTTAAAAGTGTGGTTTTCAGTCAAAACGCCCAGTATGGCAATGTCTGAATCCCATACAGAAAGTGGCGCGACACCCAATGACAGCTAACCAGAAACTTTCACTCCAAAGCCTTAAGATATTCCACATGCTTTTACATTGACAAAGAATAGTACCAAATCCTCACATTGGGATTTAAAACTTGCATTTGAAGTGATGACTGTGGTGCAAAGTGGCTGCTTGGAATTCAATCAGTGAGATTTATGACCAACTCTATACTCACTCACTTTATCTCAGCTGCAGTAAAATACACAGAAACCTTGTGAAACCAAATTAAGAAAATGTTAAACAAATTACTTCAGCGATGAATCAATTATCAAGACCGTTGCCAATCATTTTTTAAGTTTCTCATCTAAATCGATTAAGTGACAAATAACTTCAGCTCTACTTCATAGCCAACCATGCAACACCACCTATGTGTCCCTCCTTGCTCCCTGACCCCCTCCTGTGAGTTTACTTTTTCAAAGTTTGACAGAAACTTTCTCCCCTGAACCTTGAGGGCCACCGTTGCAAGCTGTAAGTCAACCGCCATCACGTCTGTTGGCGCTTAAGAGGCTTGGGCTGCACTTTCTGTTTGAAGTGGCCCAACTCTGATGTTCTGAGCATTGGAAGGGAAGGCTGAGCCCAAAGTGAGACGGATGAGAGGACTCGACTCACTCAAAGTAGCAGAAGGTTGGGTAGCCTTTGACGTTGTACTCCTGCTTGAGGCCGTCAAACTCAGCCGGGTTCACGTTCATCCCCGCCAGTACCTTGAAAAATGCAAAGGAGAAAATGAGGTGTGGGTTGTCAGGGAGGTGAAGAAAAGTGAAGGCAGAGAGATAAGAAAGAGAAAGGACATGAAACTTAGTCCTCATCTGAGGGCTCCAAAACAAAAAGATGGATTACTCCAAGTATGAAAAGAGACTGCACGGTGAAACAACGTAGGTATAATAAATATTGATGAGCAGGTTGTAATCAAACACTTCTTGTGATCAATTTTTTATTGACATTTTAATTTAAATAAGGGACAGAACATGACAAATTTACTTTAGCCACATTGAAATATCCTAACTCTTTTATTAGGTGTAGCAAACTTGTTAGCATTTCAAAATGTTTGCTGTGGACAGTTAATAGTGAAAAATCCAATGCCTACACCACTGCTTCTAGGTAAATAAATCTTGAAAATATTCTCCCAATATATTTCGTTGATATAAAAAAAAAAAATTAAACAGATGTAACCTTCCCGGGTTCCCCTTGAGGGAGTATTGTACACGGTTTATGACAAAATAGCTTTGACTGTCCCTGAGTCATGGTAAGCTTTCTAAGCCTTCTCCACCTATTTATAGTTGGAAGTGATCTTCCACAGTATCCCTGTTGTGTAGTATGTATTACAATTGGTATTAAGAGATAAACCTAAAATACAGAAATGGTACAATCAAAACAACTTCCCACTTTAAACTGAGTTATTTCATCAATTTTCAGCCTGACGAGATGCAACGCTTCAGACATTGCCTTTACGCCTTCCTGTGTCCATGACATACAGGCGAGAAATGTGTTGTACAACTTGGCAGACTGCTACTACTACTAGTCGATAACAGACACAGTCCCAAAAATCTGTCTCAGCCTCACACACAAACTCCTCTATGTTCTGAACATGGAGCTTGTACAAATACTGTCAATTTCCAGTTTAGAAGCTTAAATTTCACCACTCATATGCTTGCTAATCAAACAAACATGCAGCTAATTATCTTTTCATTCATTTCCTGCTTTGTGTGAGGCAAACGCGAAGCACTACTCTACTTCACTGTCTCCTCAGGCAGCTGCCTCTCTCTGCTCTCATTGCACAGGGCGTTCTCCCTCAGATTCTTCTCCTCCTCCGTCTTCTGGCGCTTGAGGAGAAGCATTTATAAACACAAAGCATTTGTTTCCCTAGCTGATCGTATAGGCCTCTGGTTGCTTTTGTGCTTGCATCTCTCCAGTGCAGTTAAAAAACATTTCAACAGCTGGGAACAGAGCACTCCCCCCATCCCCCCCCCCAGGTTTGCTTGCTATTGTAATACTGCCTGTCTGCAAACTGACAACATGAGTCTTTAGGGGACCCGGGAGACCAGTGAGGAGAAGAAAATGAGATGAAAACAAGAGGGAAAGGAAAAGTTAAGAATTAAACACAAAGACTGGCCATGCTAAACTAACATTTAATCCATAAGTGGTTGTAAACTTCAGCTGGAAGGACATTAGCCCTTAATTGCAGCTGCAGGTGCCAGCTAAAAAAAACAAGTAAGAAACACATTTAATAAAGACACTGATTATACACCTGTACAATAATATAAACTTTTGAATTAACTACTGTAATTGCGCTGGTGGGTCGATGCAAACTAAAACACAGATAAAGTATAAATCAAGTCCAGCAGAGAGGGGATCAGGGCTTCTGAATTGCCATCTGGGTTATTAGGTTGATGAATCAAAACCTATGGTGCAAAAGTTGTTCAGGTACTGTACTTGTGAGAGGTTTTGCAGGAAATACAAACAAGGAAAGCTTTCATGTAAGTCAGACTGACAGACTGCATTCTTGCGGATTGCTAAGCTAACTCTGCAGACATTCGATGCCGAGTCTAACACATCTCATCTAATCTGCAGACATCAGATGAGGACTGCTGCAGATCAGTTAGACAGGGGGCCAAGTGTGCAGGGGCGACATTTAGCAGACTTACATATTTGCCCTTCGTCTCGGTGGCCGCTTGCTGAAAGATGGGCTGCATTCTCTTACAAACACCACACCCTATAACAAAAATACAAAACAGAACAAGAGAAGTTATTATAGATAACTCAATTTGGACCTCCATTCCGCTCTGACACCGTCGAAGCGGAATGGATTTTTTGGTCAATAGCGGCTCGCAGTGTGCTATCTGCTGTGAAAGATATGATTTACTGAACTGACCACAATACATGGAAAGCCTGTGTAAAGTGTTGAGCGACTATGCTGACTAAACACCATTTTGTTCTTAAACTGGCGCTGAAATGATCAGATTAATTATTTAGCCAATCAACAGAATTTAATTCCAAAAAAACCATTTTGTTTATAAGTTAAGTCATTTATCGAGGAAAAATGCCAAATTGTGAAACAGCAGCTCCTAAATTGTGAGTATTTGTTGTTTTCCTGTGGTGTTCCATATGATTGCAAATTTTATTTCTGTGTTTGGACTGTTGGTCGAACAAAACAAGGAATTTAAAAATGTCACCTTAAGCTTTGGTAACAATTTAATTTAGATTCATTGAAATTAATTGAAGAGATTCATCATTAATGATTTATTCTTGATTATAAAAATTGCACAGTATATTCAAAGATGATAAAATGTCTTGTGTTTGCCAGGTGTGATGCATGTAGAAAAACCCATCGCAGTGTTGATTATGACACTGTACTATTGCCAGGTCTACTGATCTAGTCCACGTACTGTAAGCTCTCTTCAAAACGAGCCACCTTATACAGTACGTGTTTTCATATTTTCTGGACAGTAATAGCTGCTGTCAGTTTCTTCTGGCACACGGTCTTCCAATCACAATATGTTCAAGCAGGGCACCACTTGTTCCAGTTACTGCAACGCTGCGTTAATGAAAGCACTCACAGGGAGCATAGAACATCATGAGGACCGGCCTCTCCTCTTTCTTCAGCAGCTTCCTGAAGTCCTTCAAAGAGTGAGAGAGGTGATTAAGAAACTTTATTATTTATAAACACAAGATATCTATGTGTAAAGCTTAAAGTCAGTGATGACATACAACATCTCGATTCCTCTGACAACTTGCTACGGGGCTGATTTCCCACAGTATCTCTGTATTAGCATACAGAGCTTTAAAATAACTAAGCACACATCTTATTTGCTTTCTCAGCAATTTAATAGACTGTGCATGTTACAGTCATCACATCAGCAGAGAAAGAACGTTCTTCGTTGGACAGCAGGTAGATCAGCCCTCATACCATCATCAACCTTCATGATCTCACCTACTTCTAAAAAAACAAAAAAAAAACATGTATTTAGCAGTTTTGTTGACACCTCCAACAAGCCTCCAGGCACAAGCGGCCGCCAGGACTGCTTTCCATTAAATCAAAGGGCTTTCAAAATGCCGTACATATCTAACAGTGTCTAAGGTTGTCAAGCCGTGGGCGAGTGTGCTGGGGGGAGGGCGGTTGATATGAGTGCCATCTGACCTGGCTGGATGAGAAGCTGTCTAGAATTTTTTTTTGTGTTAGTAGACTTTATGAATTATGCTGAGCAGCTCTTTGATGATAAAGCTCTGATACGGTGCTTTTATGTGCGGGGTTTGGTGTTGCAGAGGTGGACACGCTGCTGCGTCAACTTCAGCTGATCAAACCCTCAACAGGACAGAAGAGGAGAGGTGGACACTGCATCACATTAACTACTTCCTCGCTGTCTCGTGATCACAGTAACTGTGCGTCAACATCAATGTCCTGGATGTCTTCAATATATAGTGCTGCGAAAAGCTTCTTTGTGATGTATCTAAAGCTCAAAAGGTTGCTTATGTCACTACTTACTTTTTCTGTCTGTATGTGGACGATATCTTTTGCCTCAGGGTTTTCCTCCCACAGTGGGGGTCCTGATGGGTCTTTCAAGAATGCTACCATAGACTGTAGGGAGGAAAAACAGGAAAAAAAAGATAGGAACGTCTGAATGATGAATCTGTGAGAGTCTGAACAAATGTGACACTTAGATCATGCAACAACTTGTCGCTGGCACAAAGTTATCCTGTGAACAACAGAGCGGTGATGATTTACTTGAGCGTCGCAGAATTCACTCCTAAATTTAGTGCAGGCAACGCTGTAGGCTGTGCCAGGTGGATTCTCATATAGACAAACATGTTCGTGCAACCAAGAGGTGTCAAACCATTTCAATACCTGTAAGTGTTTGGTAATGGGCTTGGTAAAGCTCCCTGTAAATATAATGAACCATATGTCTGGGGAGGCAACAGCAGGAAATATTTCATTCAGCAGCGCTACAACAATGACAGTGTGGACATGGGTGGAATACTTAATGATTACTTAGTAACGGTTGAAACTGGGACTTTTGGTGTTTTATTGTTTAAGAGGCCTTCCCATCTGTCAGGGAAAGAAATATGTGCAAAACGCTAGCAAGCCGAATAATAAAATCATAACGGTCAAAAACAAATGAGCAATAGCTCCCAGATTTCCTTATGATGGGTTTCTTATGAACTCAGATGAAAGCAACAGAACGTCAGTTCTACATATTTTAGAGAATATTAATTAGGACTCTTTAATAATTTTCAGAAATTTAAAAAAATTTGCAAGAATTGTGATTTAGTAAACTATAGCTAATTACAGTACTCATTTTGTAAGAGGTGGCAGTTATGGCTGTGTCTGTACTACTTATGCTAGGTGAAAAATGCTCCATCATTCTCCTCTTTATTATATGTACTGTATGTTATGTCTGCTGCCCTAGCCTATGGCATGCTAGGACAGTGGACAGTGCAGTCTTTAAAAATATTGGATTTTAATGTTGATTTCCTTCATTTGGAGTTGTGCTTTTGGCCAGCTGACAAATGTAAGTCTAGTATTCACTCTCCTGAGGAACATATCTGACTCTTCTGCAGCTAAATGCTGAAAGATTATGCTATGAGAATAAGGAAAGGGACCCAAAACAGTCAAGTTGTTGGCCGGACAGCTAAACAACGAGCCGACGCTCACTATAAAGCTCTGTAAAGCCGAGGGGAGCTGCAGATTGAGGTGATAATTCTCTGTAGGCTTATCACTATGAGTGACCCCCTTCACATTGTTTTCACATTGTCATTTGATACATCCATCCATTTTCCTCCACTTATCCGGGGCCAAATCATTTTCAATTATGAAAATATTGATTTTAGCTGCTTTAATTAATAACCCACTAAATGTGACGTACATTGAGATTTTCTATAGAAAACTAGCTAAGCTTACGACTTCTTTTCAACTGACTGGAGAGACTAAACATCAAGTAACTACAACACTGTATCTTGTACTAATGTAGATGTACATCAATAAAGGCATTGAGATTCATTTATAGGATATCATTTTTAATAATTATAATCACAGTATTAGCCAGAGAAATCCCATTTATATATTTTCCCAAAATTGTTCCCTCCACAATCTCAATAAAAAATGGCAAAGTGAAGCTGCTCTTATCAAACTAATGAATAAATTAAATGAACACAGAGACATATACTGGGCTCCAGAGGAGAGTATAATATGGTAAAATAATTCACACTATGGATGTGAAGAGCCATTAGTAAAAACTAACACAGACACAAAGAACTGTGCTGCACTTGAGCTGGAAGCTTGTGTAAAGAATGCAGGATTTTAGCTGCGCACTCACCTTGAAGGTAGGCGGTCTGCTGTACTCTGTGTGGAACGTCCCATCTCTGCAAGACACACCAGGCACAGTGCTCACAACACCGGGAGTAAACGTTGGACAACACGCTTCTTAACTGCGAACACGGTATTTCTTTCCAGAAAGCACCAAAGTGTGGAAAAAAGGGTCCCGACAGCCAGCTAAGCTTCTGGTTACTCACTTGTAATGCAGCAGCTCTACTCCTCCACGTTTGGAGCTCGGGTCCACCTTCACTTTCTTACAGAGCTTACGGCCCTCTGAATCTCTGAGAGAGAGAAAGACAAAAAAACAAAAAAAAAAAACAGTCACATTTTGGAATAATCAGAGACAAACTTGTGATTAATACAATCAAGCATTGTTCTATGAATGCAAAGTGTTCCAAAAATACACTTCTTCGCATTAAAAAAAGGTGGAAACATACGATGAGTTAGTCTCATTGTCCCAGAATAACACAATGATTAAATTGGACAAAATTTATAAAGTAAATTATTTACCTTACTGGATAAAACACATGTATAAAAACTAAAACTTGAATGTTATCCATCACTTCAAAGACAAGTTCACTTTAAGGCATTATTTTCTTTCTTCTGTATATATTAATACACAGTTTCCCTTCGGTTCAGTGGCTACTTATTAGATTGCTTGTACTGCTACTATTATTCATATATTCATTGTTTGCATTATGAACTTAATTCTGTTTGAGAATATGCTTTGCCATCATGTTTTTTGGTCACAATGTCTTTCCAATAAAGCTTCACTGAATTATGAAAGGAGAAGATGCTGGATGAAGACATAACAGCATTAACTTTTCATCAGATCAATCTAATCCCATGTACAGTGTTATATAAACAAGGCTCCCTGCTCCATTTACTAGTTGCTCCAGAATGCATACACAAACATCTGCAACGGAATTGCAATGCTGACACTGTATAGCTTGTCAGCATACAAAACGTCTCAGCTGTAGAAAGGCTTAATGCTGTAATTGAAAAAAGGCCGTAGCCACCTACACATACTTCAAACTTGCTACAGTACTCTTCCTGTTCTGTAATAAAAGGCAAGGAAAATATGCATTAATTTCGAGAGCGGGATGGAAAGAGATCTTTGCTGGAGAGAGGTGGAATTCAATTACGGCCCACAGCGAGCCAAATATATGTTCAGTGTAGTTTTGCAGTATATGTGGAAGACTAAATTGGTGTCTGCATGTGTTGACAGGCAGTATTTCAGGTAATGACTGTGTGCTTAATGCCACATTCTGCTGACTCACGGAGGCAGATGGCACCGGTCGGGGCACACTAGGAGCAGATGTGACCTTGACATGTATGTGGAGATGACGAGCAGTCATCCGATTCAAAACCGCTCCGCTCTAACTCCTTGAAACACTGCCACAAGTGACAAATGCAAGGAAACCCCAAACCAGTACAAATAAATAAATAAATAAATAAATAAAATAAAAAAATAACAAACAGACAAGGGGCCCTCATTCAAGTACAATTTAAAGAAATTCTATGCAAAAAGATTTTATGTTAGTCAACCTTGTTACAACTAAACATAAAATATAGTGTAGAGGCAACAATGTATTGGCTGTCTGCAGGGGGAGATTCTGTTCTTTGGCTTTGCAGCGTATGTTAAATTTTAATGCAAACATCCTCGCCCATATTTTAACATCATGGTCCCTTGCCAATAGTTAGTATTCACTTCTGTTTTAAGTCATTTATCATGATATATGCCATCACCTGCTGTTTCCAGCTTCTCCAATGTGAGGATTCGCTGCTTTTCTCTGTTTAATATCATTGTAAATTAAAGATCTTTGAGTTTTGGACTGTTGGTTGTTCAAAAACAAGCAATTTGAGGATGTCACCTTAGATTCTGATATAATGGTATTAATCAATAATAAAAGTAAGTTGCAACCCGGCCAATCAGAAGCGACGCCCTGGTCATGATTTTCTGCTGATCTACTGACAGGCAGCCTGATCTGGTGCCGTTTAAAATTATATTACCATTTTTCCTACGTATTAGAGCTTACGGTGCACACTTACACTACAATAGACCTACATTAAACTTAGTAAAGAAATCTGAATATTTTGATAACTGAACAGATATTCATTATGATATAATATATCACACGGTATTGTTAAATGGCACTTTTTGGAGGAATATGAATAGGCCACACACCTGGGTACGGACCAGTAGAACAATGCACATGGACTTTTAGCCTTACGCATTTGGTCATACATACACCGTAAAACTAACTCGGAGAAGAAAGGCTGCATGCCATTATGTTTCTGAACTGCAGTTTCCGTGAATCAACCAACGAAACAGCGGAACACTTCCTGCCCAAATAACTTAGAATGACTCACAAGCTAATGTTTAGTACAGAAAGATAAAAGGCTGTGAATGACAGTTCATCAGAGGCCCGTCCACTGGATGAGCACAACTGCTGTACATTCATCTCTGGGGTAGAATCAGTTGATGCGTCAGCACCAAACCACCAATGCTGCAGTGAGCAGAGGGTCTATAGCTGTGGAGTGGAGGCTGAGAGGGGGGGGCAGAGGGTGATGGGAAGTTATAACGTGATGACAAACAGATGAGGTGAAGAGATAAACTGAGCCATATTAACCCTGTTGGTTTAAATGAACAACTTAACTTATCGATTGTTGTCTTAAATAAAAACTACAGCTTCGGACTCCTATAGTTAGAAGAGGTTGATCGCCTACAGCATAGCCTTGTATGTCTTATATATAAGGGTTTATACAGCATCATATATTTGTCAGCATTGCTGTCTGGTTCACTGAATGAGCAAGCAAATTGTCTCTTGTTCGTTATCAAAAGACGAACCATCAAACATGGAGATTTTACTGTTGAGTAGTAGAGTTAAATGATAACATATATAATATTTGTCAAAACTCTGGTCTTGTTTTGTAGCTTTGGCCATTTCTGCTCTCAATTATGATAAAAATCTGGGAACATACAACAGACAGGTCTGACACTTGGACAGGTTCCAAGCAAATCTCCACGTTAGCCAAACTTATTTGGGAACGACATTAGCAGCAAAGGCAAACAGTAAAATTATACGCCATATTGTCTGTTGTTGACATCCATCACAGTTTAAAGACCAAGATCCTGGTCCCACTTTGACCTTCATTTGGGGTGAGCTCACTTTCAGATTTGACCACCAAATAACGTGGCAGATAATGTGGCCAATCTGTTGCCTTGTTTACAACCTGTTGGATTGTCTGAACGATCGAGTTTCTTGTCCCAGGGGAACAATGTCCTCGCGTTTGCAGATCTCAGCAATTACTTACTTATCATGACAAATAGAAAAACAGAAACGTTGCAACCACTTTAACAATAAAAAAAAACTATATTTTGAGGAAAGGGAAGTACTTTTCTTCTACTTTTGTGACAACCCTTTAAAAATTACTTGACGCAACAGGGTGGTTGATATCGAAGAATAGACAAACTAAAAGAAAGGTGGGGCCCAAACTTTGCATTAGGTCAAAATCAGAGTTCATTTTGTAAAGGATTAATAATGGATTCAGCATGCAAAAGGGATGAAGCCCTGCATGCCATTTAATTATCGCTCTTCCAAAACACAAACCCTAATCCGTGTTGTGCTTGTTTGTGCTCTGCTACTCCCATTGATCCAGACAAAACCATGTTTCTTACCATGTTCTATGTCTGCTCTAAATTAAAAAAAAAAAAAAAAAAAAAAAGGAGCAGGCAAGGACAGTCCTGTACTCCCTGGCTTCCTGCATGAGATCATCCGTCCCTCTGGCAGATCCCAGTTGGCCAACACTCAGGTCCCTGTCATCTGTTCAAAGTGTGTCATTCTGGCCTTGGTGGCCCTCTTCCTTGGCAGGGCTGACCGTTCTCACGCCGTGATATGCGCTCTACTCTCTCTCTCCCTCTGTCCACCATGAGCTCGCAGCTGGAGCTTCGATTTGGAACTGGCCCATTTGAGATGATAGAGAAATATGCCAAATAGCACAATGCTTCGCTACAGAGCCTGGCACCGGATCCATGTGTCCTGCAGTGGTGAACCCAGCTCGCTCTAGCTCCCCTGGCAGGAATCTGGCCCAGTATAAATCTCTTCCTAGCATTAGCACACTCTCCAGCATGCTGGAGTTGTTTCAGTAGGAAGAGAGAGGTGATACCATACTCTCCCAGGCGAAAGGAGTGAAATCGTAAACAGTAAAGGACATATGGTGAATGGACTTCACTTGTATAGCGCTTTTCAACCTTAATGGTCCCCAAAGCACTTTTACAGATTGGTCACATGCACACACCGATGGCGACGTAGCTGCCATGCAAGGTGCTGGCCTCCACCGAGAGCAACTTGGGGTTCCGTGTCAATGACACTTTGACATGTGGACAGGAGAAGGCGGGACCGAACCACCAACTTTGAGATTAAAGGACGACCTACTCTACCGTCTGAGCCACAGCTGCCCACAACTACAGTGTTTTGAGGAGAAACATGGAGATCGACAGTTCTGACAATTCCCTCAGACAGTTTTGAGTTTAGTTTCTCTTCTTTTCTGTCCGCCTGGTCTTCGATCCCGGATAAGCTTGAGAGAGATTGTGAACTCTGCAATGAGCACTAGGTATCCAAGGGGAGTTACTGCCTTCCTCACGGTTTCCTGCTTTACGATACATTCTTTCCTCCCTGGTGAAGAAGACGGTTCATGAGGTTGATGGGTTGACAGGTATAAAAAGAATGAAACGAAGGAAGTGGAACTGAACACCAGGAAGGGCAGAAAGAACAACAAGGGAAAGTCAGATCACTGGGGAGCAAAGCAAGCTGTGCTTAGAGAAAACAATTCTTGCCGGTGTCTTGGGAGTATCTAGCATTTGCTGAATGTAAACACAGTGTGGGAGATAGATGTGCTCCAGAGAGACAGATGACAGATGTATTGTTCTGCCTTTAAGGGGAAAGTGTTTTGGAATATGAAAATAAATCAAAGAAATATTGAAAGAATGTTCCATATGACTAGGGCCACAACTAATGATGATTGTTTTAAATGTATTTAAGATCTGCAGGTAATTTTTTGATCGATCAGTTACTTGTTTAGTCAATAAAATGTCATACAGTGAAAAATACAGATCATGATTTCTGAGAGCTGAATCTACAAATTGTCCAAACCCCCCAAATATTCAGTTTACGATATAAAACAGCAAAAAGCAGCAGAATTTTGAATCAGCAAATATTTGACACCCTTACTTATTGTTGATGATTAATTTCCAGGTATTCTTGGTATTAAACTTCAATACAATTTTGGTACTGACCCAATGGTGTCTGTAGTCTGGTCTGTAAGTGCTGATAAGTGTGTCAAATAGAGCTGCAACTAATTAAAATTTTCAGTATCAATTAGACGATTAATGGTTTGGTCCTTAAGAATGTCAGAAGATTACTTTAGATTAAAAGAAACCCATCACCATCACAAATTCTTGAAGTCCAAGGTCACATTTTCAAATAGCTTATTTTGTCAATTTTCTGTTTGTTTCATTGATTCAATTTTCTTTATTAATTGTCTGTCAATCAACAAATCATTTCAGCTCTTGTGTCGAGTACGTACAGCTGGCCTTAAAAGGCATAAAGCCAAATATAAACAAAAAGACTAACAGAATCTGAATACAGGAACTCTGACAAAGAACAACGCGATGCATCATCCTCTGACTTTAAAAACCCTTTGAGAGCAGAGAAATGCCACACAGCATTATGCGAGTGCCTTCCTTATTAATTTACCATTTTAGGATAAATCGGGCACCATGAATACCTCGAAAAGGGAGAACTGAAATGGTATAAAGAGACATACATTAGACACAAAGCTTCAATAGCTCCAATAAGTGAGTGGTCTCCTGTCAAATTGCGCTCGTACAATAGAACCAGTGGAACAAGGCCATTTACACTCTGCTGGAAAAGCCATAAACGGTGCAGATGGATGGCAGCATAGCCATTCTTGGGGAGGAGTAAATTGCTCTGCCTTTATAACTGCTGTCAGAAAATTCCTTGGACAAAAGAGGCCGTAATGTCGAAAGAGACGGGGAGTCAATGGGTGTGATGGAGGGAGAAGAAGTCCTACAATGTGTTTTTAAAAAATCATCCCATTACTTACCCACAGTTGACCCAGGCAATAGTCCCTTGGCCCTTTACTGTCTGGGCCACATCTGATAGCAGTTTCAAGCTGGAGTCCCCTGATGTAGCTACAGACACAGAGACGAAACCATGGTCAGCCTTGTTACCAAAACTGTTCAATAGCTAAGGACAACCCAGAGCCTTGAGACACAGAGGACACTGTCACGTCAAACACAGCGAAGAGGAATTGAGTTACAGTGAAGCTCAGAGCCTTACTAAAGCACCAAGTGCAGAAGAAAGAGATCACTGAGTTTGGGATGGAGGGATGATGGAAGAGGGTTTTCTAATACCTTTCACTGGATGGGTTCAGGGAGGGGGTTTAAGTTACATCAGCTTTCAACATCTTACAATAGTGTGACTAAGCAGGGGATGGGAGGATTATATAGTGACACTAAGACTGCTGAAGCAGACCAACTTTTCAGCTAACGGGGGAAGCACAGCGGGTATGTTTTCAGGAACTATAGTTTGTACCTGCAACATGCTGCTTACTGCCATATTCTGATATTCATGATGAACATCAAGTGTGAGCGCACTCAAGGACGACATGGAGAGTTCATGACCACTGGAGACTTACACAATCTAGCGTTTCAGAGAGAAAACTATGGCTGAGCTGTGCAGCTTGCGGTCTGCGTTAGGAAAGAGGAAACTGGTGTGTAATAAACTGTACCAGCTACAACAACACACACAGTAATATTAGTGATTTTCATCAGATATGGCAAGCAAAGCAGATTCCTGTGAGTAAAGTAAACGAAGTGTAATATTCTAGTCCTTGTGTAACACAATACATCACTTTTATACTCCCCCGAAACCAAATGTGTTTTATTCTCTGCATAAAGAGAACAATTCCTCTCAACGCTCCAGGCCAAGGCTATATTTAGATTTAGGGGCAGTGCCATGACTCCCCAGGGTCCCACCTTGCACTGGGTTGGTAACAAAAACATCTGGCAAGTCAGTGTCAGTTTATTACCATGTATGGAGCAGAAGGGGACCTCAACAGGGATGTGACTGACTGCAGAGGGTCAGAGGCTGGTGAAGAACAAGGAACACAACTAGACTGTCTGTACTCAAGAGGGGGCACGAATGTGATGTGGCAAAAAGTGGAGAGATAATTGGTTTGTGACAAGGACAATAAACCAGCGTGGCAGAAAACCTGCATGAGGAGGGGAACGTTTGTTATCTTTAAAGTAGCAATGTCTTGTGTGACGCTGCAGCCAATGATCAATCAGAGCCACATGCATGGAAGCCTTATCCGATGCTCTGATGCAGGCTGATATGAGCCATGAATTATGAAACTCATAAATCTTGAGGCTTTGGGGCTCTGAGTCTTCTGCTGCTTATTGAGCGGTAGGGTGGTCTTTTGAATGGAAAATTAGTAATATCAAGCAGCTCCTTCTGCAAGCCTGCAGAGTGCATTCCTCTCCTCCTCAGAAATATGCAAATTAAAATGGAATTAAAACCTACTGGGGTGCATTTGGGGTTCCCCAACGGTTGGAAGAAAATGCTGCTTCGTAAGTATGTTTGACTGCATAAAGTGTTTTATTTTCTATTTAATGACTACTCTCTATTTCTATAAGATAATTACATCAGCGCCCGCGGTTAAAAATAGCTATTATTTTTAAAATGTTTAACAACTTTTGAACCACTAATCCTATCGACATGCTATAAAAAGGTCATGTAAAGCAGAGATTCTCCGTTTTTCAGTGGTGTCACATTTGTCTCGTTTGGACATTCAAAGGCTCCGTAGTGACCGTGGCTATGCAATCACATTCTGTAGCATTGATTCATCAGTGAAACCCACAAAATGGCAAAAGTTGTAGAGGCTTAGTCCCAGCTCTTGTGTCCCGATTGGTTCAAAATTGAAATATCCAGGCTTATGTTTATCCATGACGCTGTCTACTCCACCGGTCATCATAGGTTTTGGTCTTTCGAACCACCAATCGACACGTTTTTTGGAAGGTTGAATAAACAGAGGGAGGTGAGCAGACACAAGCGTCCCACAACGCAAGTATTTTGTGTATGGTTTGTAAAAGATAATTTGCACATTTAGGAAGATATTAAATGGCTGTAATGTATTTAGGAAAGGTTAGATGTAGTCAAAAAATCATCAGGAAGTCTCAAAACATCTCAGTACCACCTTTTAAATGAATAAGAAAAAAAAGAAAAACACTTCCTCTGGTCCTGTCTGAGTTCACAGTAAAAAAAACACCAAATATTTCCAGGCGTTTCTGGTAAATTCATCAATTCTCAGACAAAGCAAATGTAAAATTGGGACTTTAAATGAGTCAAACTGAAACTTAAGGTTCTCCTGAATTAAATGATATATAGCACTCAATGCTCACTGGTAGAAAAGGTTAGAAAAACAAAATAAATACAGGAGAAAGGAGTCAGGTGCCCCAGAAAGTGTTCTAGGTCTTTGAGGGTTAAAGCTGGCTGCAGGCTAAAGGTGCACAAAACAATCATTGTAAATATATCTTAAGACACTTTTTGAACTAATTATATCAGATTTGGGAAAAGTGCCACTGCACAGTTGCACTTATTACAGAAGGTGAACACGGACATTTTGTGTTTGATAGTTACAGAATTTTCAGTTATTGCAGCAACAACTGTGACATACCAATAAAGACAATTAACTGCACTAATGCACGGCCAGTGCATCTCTTACACTAGCTATGTGAATGCACCCATTGTGTCTGTGTTTATAATGATCATGCCTGTACTGTACTTACTCATGCACGATTGAAGGAAATGGCATTTAAAAATCTTTTATCTGGAACTTGATATAATGCAATAATGATACAACTGCGGTGTCTTTCAAACACAACTATGGGCTGTAATGGTGACCGTCTCTGTGCCAGAGTCACTTTGAAAATGTGAATTTCACACTGAGCTTCTCTGATTATAATAAAATGATTATATATTATATACCTTGCGCTTCATGAAATAAAAATATGGCAATTTTGATCAGAGGAACAAATGTAATATGTGCAGTTAAAGAGGGTCTTTTTCTAGTTGTTTGACATGTTGGCTAACATACTGTATATCTATGAAATATCTGATATTACATACTGTATAACAGCAAATGTTATTGGGTTTTCCTGCGCTCTACGGCGACCTCTACAGTGACAAGCTGTTAGAGTCATTAGGATAATACAAACATTATCCATGAGCCATTACTATGATTGTCTGGCAGGAATGCTGTCCCCGCCTCCTCCTCCCTTGCCAGAAACAACAGATGCTAAACCAGAAATGTATGCTGCTACATACCTGACCATATGTAGCAGCATAACATAACATCTCTGACAGACATTTCCACCCCACAACTAGACAAACCCTTTAGCCGAGTGTATATTCCGGTCTAATCTACAGCCTGATCCAAAAAATATCCATGTTGAGTGGATGTCAGTCTTCTCTAACCTGTCTTGGTGTAGAGCACCAGCACGTTGGTTCTCGTCCTGAGCAGCTTCTTGAAGTCTTTGTGGTCGCTGACTTTCTCTATGAGAGGAGACACCTTCACTGCCTCCAGCACCGGCAGCAGCCACACCTGGTGAAACACAAAAAATACAAACCCAACTATTACCAAATTAGTTGCGTGAAGATGCCAACACATAGCAACAGGGCTGTTTTTCAAGCAAAATGTGTCCATAGCACCAACCATAGATAAAGGTAAAGTATTGAAAACTGGCATCGAATGTCTGCTCAGCTTCGTTTCCTTTTGTATACCTCGATCATAGTTCCAGATTTAAACCAAAACTGTACCAATTTTAGAGTCTATTATTTACCTGGCACCATTATCCTACACTGATCACACACACATACATTTCGATTTGGCCTCCACACACGTGCAGAGAATATTTAAAGCCCCCATCTTCACGTGCGCTTTGGTTCTGGTCTCGCACGCGTGATCCTTTGCTGTGCACGCGCCAAACACACAGGCAGGACGAAGGAACACACAGTCACCCAAGGAGAATTTAATATAATTTAAATTCTATTATTTAATGTAAACACTGTTTAAGGCTGAAGTGAGGCGCAATCACTTCATGTTTTTGATACCAATTAAGGTTACACTATATAATTCTGGTGCCTCTTTGAGGTTATTAATTATGGTTACATATTTTGGTATTCAGAAAACCATACAACCCCTACATAGCCAACGTTACCCCAGCAAATACTACTGGCCAGACCTTTATTATAAAAGGCCAAAGTTTCCACTTGTACACAAGAAATATAAAATTCTGCTCCCCACAGTTTCTATTTAAACTGTGAACTTTACTCTAGTGTCCTTCCTCGACTTTTAACCGCAATTCTGGTAAAGCTCTAATAGAGACAAAATTGTCAGCACACAGTTTATTTACCAAACAAGTTCATACTGTTGGCGATAAACCTTTAGGGGCCACTGCCAAAGTGTGAAGGCTAGTTAAAAATGTAATGTGGTAAATAAATATATCGGTATCAGTTTGATATAAGTGAAATGAGTTGATGAAGAGCTAGTCTTGTTACACTGCAGCAGTCCATAGCTCTCCAAATCAGAATGTCAATGTGGCTCTTTGCTGTGACTCAAACAAAGTCAACAGTTTAAATTTGATATTTACAGTTATGAGAGCCTCAACACTGCATTTACATCACTGCTGATTTCTTTGCACAAAGAAGATGGGATGTTGCTTCCAATATCAACCTGTACCGAAAGGTGGCTTCAAAGTAAGCAGCAGGTGTGTACATCTGCATTACATGTCTGAACGGCTCCTTCGATTTTCCAACTACTGGCTAACGGAGTGGAACAGCTAATGTGGCAAACAAAGCCCATATTGAGAGGCTTGTGCTTTAATCAAAGATGACTAAGTAAAAAAATTAAACAAGACAGATTACACTCAAACCATATAAAGTACATCCTATGCATTCTAATCGTCTGTGCCATCACCATTCATTATAATGCCCTTCCTTGCTGCCGACGGAGAACTAAATTAGACACCAAAGATCGTCTGCGCGCTCAGCGGATCCTGCCTGATGAGTGATATTACCTGCAATGAAAACAAGCACCTGTCAGGCTAATTTCCTAACTTTAATTCGCATCTGGATGCTCTTCTGAGGTGAGTCTGATGGGAATCTTAAGACACTACACTTTGCACATGAGTAAATTTCAAAATTAACATACAGAAGCCAAAGGGCTTAGAAAAGGATTAACCAAAAACCTAAGTGCCCAGGTCCATATATGTATAATATATACAGATCAGCCATAACAGTCAGACAGCTTGGGCACCCTGACCTGTCCCCACATGCAGCAAACTGCGATGCTCTGTGTGTCTCATTTCTATCAGAACCAGCATTAACTTTTTCAGCAGTTTGAGCTACAGAAGCTCTTCTGTTGGATCAGACCACACGAGCCTTGGCCATCCATGACCCCTTCGCCAATTCACCAGTTCTCCTTCCTTGGACCATTTCTGGTAGGTACTGGCCCCTGCAGACCGGGAACAGCCCACCAAGAGCTGCAGTGTTGGAGATGCTCTGACCCAGTCGTCTAGCCATCACAGTTTGGCCCTTGTCAAAGTGGCTCACATCCTTCCGCTGCCCATTTTTCCTGCTTCAACACAAACTTCAAGGAAAAATTTTTCAACTGCTGCCTAATACTTCCCCCCCACTGACAGGTGCCATTGTAACCAGATAATCAATGTTTCTCCCTTCACCTGTCAGTGGTTATAAAGTTGTGGCTGATCGGTAAATAAATTATTATTAAGTATTATTTGTGATGAGCTGGGGTGTTGATCCGTTTTTATTTTGTCACTTGAAATCAGTGCATGAGTCGGATTAGGTTGGTTTTGACGACAAGGTCAAACACAAGTTGTGTCATTGATCTGTTTGTGAAGGGTGGGCTAATTAGAGGCAGGCTAGGTGACACCTGTCTGCATAGGTGGGCATTCAGTGGTTATGAGAGCGAGCAGCCGGGGAAAAGATTAGGAAGAGATGAGAAGAGATGGCAGCCTGTCTTACTTATCCATGTGAGATGGAAAATGTGTCGCTTGATGGTCACCTGGAAGGATTAAAATGATGCAAACTGAACAGGATTCTTACTTAATCTCTCAGTCTCTGCCTAAAAATTTAAACATGTACTAAAATTATCTGTTACAATGACGAGCAAAAATGGCATTCAGTCCCTTTAAGAACTGCTCACCTGGCACATAAGGCAAAATTGTTTCTTCTGGGTTTACATACGGTGGTATGAAGTTCAGTGAATATACGCAGTAGTGTTTCTCCCGCTGGCCCCGCCCATGAGTTCCCATTTGGCCCATAGACTTAATACTGCGATGACATCACAGAGTGCTTTTCTTGTCTCGAGGAAAGTTTTACAAAATAAAACCTCCATGGATCAAACAGTCATAATAGAAAGAGTCACAACTGACCTTTTCTGCAGTTCGAGGTGTACTGTCAGTATTACACACATTTTTTTTATTATGGTGGTCTATGGGGAAAATGCTTTTTTGGCCACAGGAGAATTTTTCACTGCAATAGCGCAAGTGGCCCCTGGGTAGAATTGGAAGCAAGGCTGAGCGGCAGCTCCCTATCCAGGCCTTATTATATATCCATGGTGCAAACAGACATATTTCCAAGTACATCCTGTAGCATGAAGTGTACCGGCTGATACCTACACCTACAGTCAAGGTAGCTGAAAACAACATTGATGCTTTTGTCAAGCCGACACTGCTGAGACACGATGCGATTCTTCCACCAACCGAGGCGTGCGTCATCTTTCAGTGACAGATGTACAATAATAGAAATGACTAGACTGTGCTGACAGTTTCCCCACAGAGCATCATAAGTGACAGGTCCATTCAGAAGCAGCATTACTGCACTGCTGATGATTTAACCTGGAGTTTTATTACAATCAAACGATAAATGCAAGCAAGTGAAGATCAGAGAACTACAGAGCATGACTCTATTTTTATCAGATCACAGCAGGCTTAATTACAACCAAAAGTTAAGTTCACATGCAATTTCATCACATGGATTATCTGGCACTTCCTCTCTTAAGGAGATGACATGACTCATAACTTTGAGTCCAGGACATATACATAACAATTTTTTTGCAGCATAAAATCTTCTGAAAATGTATGTTTTGAGGTTCTTTTTCCCAAAAAAAGAAATCTGAGTTAAACAAAATGTAAAAACAACCACCTCTTTTACGTACATTTATGTCACTGATGAATATTTGTTCAAAACCTCACATTCAATGCTATTTATAGGTTGCAGCTCTGGGGCCTCATTGTATATTGTAAAGCTCTTACAATTCATGAAACCTGCACAATGGCTCAAAATGGAGTGGAGGGTGCACGATGGATTCAGAAATTAGCATACTCCTGGATTCAGTCTTTCACTTAGTGATGGTAATGAAGGTTTGGTTCGATGGACTCAAGGAAAAATAGTTCATTGTACCCTCATCACAAAAGAAAAAAACCCAAAACAAAGGTGGCCATTAATTCTCACATCCAATAGGCCCACTGAATTTCACAGTAGAATCCAGGATGATAGTGTCTGGTTGAAATGCATATGCAGCTTTATGTATAACAACGAGGGTACGTTGATCTATTTTTTTCCTTGCATGAGTAATAACTGACCCACTAAATATCACTAAGTGGTCTCTGACACTGAATCCATCATACACTCTCCAGTCTGCCGTGGTCCATTCTAAAGGAATGATGGGTAAACAAGCATCATTAGAACCCGCCTTAACTGGAACACAAGATGCAGCTACAACCTGTACACAGAACATGATCTGAAATTAATATTATACACTGAGTTGCAACTAATGATTATCTTCTATTGATCAATTCATTGCTTTTTTTGTGTATTGTTTGGTTACACATAGAGGAGAATGTCAATGTTCCAACAATATAAGAACCATGCTGATGGGACATTATAGGCCTAGCACTGTCAAAAATGTACTGATGGTTTAATACAAAAAAAAAGCTAATTTACTAAATTTTTCTGATTTCAGCTTGGTATCAATGAGAAAATAACACTTTCCCATATTAATAACAACTTGAAACTACACTTCCCATCATGTAATAAAAACAGGAAATGAAACCACAGAGTATGATTCAAAATGTCAACTGGGTACTAAGGATTTAACATGTCAGATCATCAAAACTGTCACTGATCAGGCTGGTAATATTCTATATATGTTTCATTGTTAAAAAAACACCTAAATAAAATGTATGAATTGCCTATTTGACACAAGCCTTAACATTTAATGTTCTGTTCAATCAATTACATTGTTGATTTTAACATCATTCCATCCAAAAGTAATAGTAAACACGGTCTCAATCTCCAAATAATTTCACTCTCAAAGAACTGAAACATGTCAACAAATTACTAAAATCCACTGTCTTAAGAATGAATTTAGTTCAGTTAGATGTTATAGAGTAGAGTTTAAGCTTTGGAAAGACCTGCTGACTTGAGGACAACAGCTTTGCCTCACTGACCTCTGACTCAGCTGACAGGTGACTGATACAGAGAAACCCCACCAGTGACTGAGTCATGTATCAGCTCTGAAATGCAACCCCCCCACACACACACACACACACACACCTACAGGGGGGACAGCATCATTGGTAGAAAGCAGATCAATAGAGATGAGACACAAGGAGAGCAGCGTGATTTGGTGCAACACACAAACTATATTTTTTCCACACAGTTACACATTTATCACAAAGCATAAAAAGGAAATCATTTTTATAATTCAGTATCCTAGAGATGCGAATCACTGGCTTAGCAGCAGCTCCAGTTTTCAAGCAGGTGACTGCAATAATTGCAGGGTTGTTAGACCGCGTTAGTTTTAGCTATATCTACCTACTAAAGTGGGTGTATAAATGGATACTGATACATCTGTGATAAGCAAATATCAAATCATATATAGGGATGCCAGTATGTTGGTCAGGCTCGCAACATTAAAAAGGTAAGAGTTAACTAAAAATGACCCTGTCAGATCCACAGCAACATTGCTCAAAAACCTGGGCTCTGCTCAAATGCCACAAAAGCTGCCAGCGCTCTCTGATTGCGGCCACAATAAGACAACAGCTTAAATGTCAATTGGCACGTGCCAAGCGCGACCTTTAAGAAAAATCAATTCTCGTAATTATAATCCACCTGAAATTCTTTGAAATAAACTTGCATTTTGTCTCAGTGCAGAACAATCTCAGACTGAGGAAATCCATCAGTGGTTTATACGACAACCGTCCTTATCTGCCGCGAAGGTATGTCCCGTCACGTTGATGTAAAAAAATGTGGCGGTTCCTAAGCAGCAGGTGCCCAGTGCCTGCCTGCGAGCCCACACCCTCCATCTGCTGTGACAAATCTGCTTAATAAATGGCAGCCCGTTCTAAAGGCAGTACTGAATCAGCACAAATCACACCAGTGTTTGTCAAGCACTTGCCTTGAGTTTCGCCTGACTAATGAGGCAGTCAGGTGCGCGTTGGTGTGTGTGGACTGGCTGATTGCAGAGGAAGCCACGCAGCATCCGATAACACACAGAGGAGCAATCAATTAGCATCTTTAACAACTATCACATCAGCGGCTGGAAGTCAGGGGAGAGGCTCAGCCTACTAACATGCTACCAATCCGCTGCCGTGGGATAAGCCTGGGTATCGAACCTCAGTATCTTTTTAGTAGTGGCCGAAAGGTGTCCACAGAAATGGAGTACGATAATAGGGTCAAGCACTGAAAGGCGGCATTATATGTCAGATTCACAAGTCTTGTTTACTTATTCTTCAATTCGATATTTACTGGTTTAAAATCATCATTTTGCTCATAATGGACTATGCTACAAGTGCTTGAGTTTAAACAGCATTTAACATTTGAGAAGTTTGACCTTTTTTTTGTTAAAGGAATGATGATTTCAAAATGATGGAACATTGCTAACCACATTTTCAACTTTTGAGGATCATTATCAGGAATGAAAATTATACGCGGTAGATACATTTGGTGGGAAATCGACACTTTATCCTGTTTACTGAGAGTCACGCAAGATCATGGTAGAAGTCAGGGGCGAGTGTCTTTCTTCTCTGTTATATTTTTGAGGAGGTTTGCATGGATGATTTTCTGTGACTGGGTGTGCAGTTAGTTTGATGGTAATCCTGAGTGCTGAGATTGACCTAGTTTAGCTCATACTGCATTTCTGTGGGCGCAGCAGCTCACAGGTAGAAGCAGAGTATTTAATACTTTGTACGTGTTAATGTTAAAATGTTTTGGCTTTCTGTCACTGTGGTTGTGGATGGATGTAGTGCAAGAAGCAAGTGGATCTGTTGTTGGCCTTAATCGAATACCGGAAAATGTTAATACTGACACAAGTATTTTCGTATTAATAAAAGAAGCTGGCACTGGTGGACCTTTGTTTAAGTGCGATTATGACGGTGTCTGAAACACCTGCTAAATGCCAGTAAAATCTGTTTTTCTGGAACAAATCCAAGTGCCACTCCTCCCACGGCTGTTAATCTAAATGTCACTGAAAACAGGAAGGGTCACACATATTGATTCATCGGGCCTGGGAAAATAACAAACAATATCATTGACAGGGAGACAACATTTTGAGATTTCCAGCCCTGGGCAAGTGAACCAAATAGTTCATTTTGTGCACGTGTGTGTGTGTGTGTGTGGAAAGAGGTTGGATTAAATTGTTTTTGACAGGCAGGCCTCTACCACCCAGCCAGCTGCCCTCTAACAAAATGCTGCAGTGTCTTTTTGTGGAATGACCTCCATACACCTCACAGTGCTACCTAATGTACCAGCACACACACACACAAAAGGTGACTAGTGGTGGGCGATATAGCTGAAAAATGTATCACAATAAAAATTTTCATTTCAGTGTATATCGCATGTCATGCTCCATTATTAAGAGCAATGAGAGGCCATTTATGGGCCAGGCCGTATTCGTTGTGCGCTTCCATGGTGGTTTGCATTTAATGAAACAAGCGAACATTCTATCAAACAATTAACTTATTAACCATTATCGCTATCGTTTTGTCGCCCAAGCCTAGTGGTAAGGACAAAATTAGTCACAGTATTAGAGCCATATTGATACATCATGATGAGGGCTGCAGTTAATAATTATTTTCCCTCATTGATTAATCTGTCAGTTTCTTTTTTCAGATAATCTATTAAACATTTTGTCTATAAAAATGTTTAATAGATTAAAAAAGTGCCAATCACAATATCCTAGAGCCCAAGGTGACATCTTTAAATTTCTTGTTTTTCTCTAACCTAGATATTTCTTTTACAATGAAATAAAACAGCAAACCCGCACATCAGGAAGTTGAAACCTAGTATCATTTGGCATCAAGGTGCTTTGTGAAGGACTTAAATTAACATTCTCAGTTTTGGTTCATAGTCTAATTTAATCAAATCAAATCCACTGACTGGATTGTTTCAAAAATCGTCACAATCTTCCCTCGAGCAGTCTGGTTCTCATGCTACAGACTTCAGTTCATGTTCATCACATTCATTTACATGACCAAAATAGAGAATTTTCAAGTTCTAAATATATCTTACAGTGTGACAGGTTTCAGTGTTGCCAGTCATTAACAGACAAAGCAACCAACGAGCAGGTCGGAGACTTCGGATCGTCATTGACTGTAAAGGACTAACAACCAAATATTAAACAGGATGACTTTACGTTTTCTTGTCCAAATAATTTTGGTCCCCTAAAATTGGGGTATGACGTATAAAGCGGCTACAATACCTACAACATTCATTTGTTGCGGACGTAAACGCTGCTGAATTAAAGCTGTGAGTCAGCACTTTATCCTCATAGTCATGGTTTTATTTCAGATCCAGTGTGCTGTGGCACAGTGTCAAAATATGAAATAGTCTCACTGTGCAAAAGCAAACAAGAGTGCACTGCCCATACACACCCAAGCGTATTTGCAAAGTCTGCGGCTCAACAGGAAGCAGAGCAGGATACGGTGTGTATCTGTATTATGCCGAGCGGTGAACACTAGCATGAATGTGAAACTTTCTTAAAATTGTTTAAAAAGACAATACGGGTTTTAGCTCCCTCACTCGTTCGGTACAAGATCATGCAGACTTCGTATATGTGCCGACCATTTTACATTTGAGCTGTTTTAATGTATTTTCCCCCACAGCTCCAGGCTGCCACGCCCTTCCACTTATTCCCGTATTGGCACAACTAGACGGCTCACGGTGAAGACGCGGCCCGCATTCCATTCTGCTAAATGTTTACATTATGGTTTCGTGGCGATGGACGTTTACGTGAGAACCCGTTGGAAGAGTCTGCACTGTTGCCAGACGACAATCGTGCAGCTTTGACAAAAATGAATGCACAAGACTGGATGCTCGCTGTGACAGATCACATGGCGTCAATCACTGATTTCCATAACATTCAAACAAATGGGAACCACAGCTGAAAGATTTAGGTAGGATAGTTTTAGCTAGGTCTACCTTCTAAACTGGCAACTGAGCGTATGTCAAGACTTTAAAAAAAAAAAAACTGTGAAATTGTGATGTACAAATACACTCGAACACGAACCACTATCCTCCTGGGAGGAAGGCCGATAAATAGGGTTGCAGGCGCCAACAACATGGACCTTTGTGTTTTAGAATACTCACCATAGACGTGGGCCCTTTGGCTCATTCACCAGAGCAAAAGCTCTTAAACATTTTCTGTGTGAACGGAATATTTCGGGGCCTTCGGGCCCCCCTTTGGGACTGGATGTGTGACGGGCACGTCCACCGCTTTCCGGCCTTCTACAGAGCGAACATTAGATTCGCAGGCACCAAAACAGCAGGTGTTGTTCTGCTGCCACAGGACCTGTCCCGGCAGTCACGTGACGCTGCCACAGAACCTGTCCCTGCCACAGGACCTGTCCCGGCAGTCACGTGACGCTGCCACAGAACCTGTCCCTGCCACAGAACCTGTCCCTGCCACAGGACCTGTCCCGGCAGTCACGTGACGCTGCCACAGAACCTGTCCCTGCCACAGGACCTGTCCCTGCCACAGAACCTGCCCCTGCCACAGGACCTGTCCCTGCCACAGGACCTGTCCCTGCCCCTGCCACAGGACCTGTCCCTGCCCCTGCCACAGGACCTGTCCCGGCAGTCACGTGACGCTGCCACAGAACCTGTCCCTGCCACAGGACCTGTCCCTGCCCCTGCCACAGGACCTGTCCCTGCCCCTGCCACAGGACCTGTCCCGGCAGTCACGTGACGTTGCCACAGAACCTGTCCCGGCAGTCACGTGACGAGCGACGCTTCAATGCACTGAATCCAAACGGGGGCACTTCCGTCACACAGATTTACAGTAGCTAATTTTTTTTTTTGCACATCGTAAAGTTTCGAACTTTCAGAACTGTCGATGGGTGGGCAGATGAGTTGCCGCGACCCGTGGAAGTCCTGCCGCGTCTTGCGACCAGCGGCGCACCGAGTGCGGCCGACAGGAGCTGCGGGTCTTTCTAGAAACGCCGAACGCGTCGCCTCGAGCGGCGGGCAGGTCGGCTCGCGAGGTTACCGCTCGTGCGCCGGACGCTGGGTCCACGCGGCTCGGACTCCGGGGTTTGGGAGCCAGAAACCCGCTCTCTCTGTGTCTGTGTGCGGCCAGCTGAAACACGCAGCGCCAAGTTCAGTCACTGGCTGCTGTCAACTTTGCCTCCCTGCGCGGACAGGCGAGAGGAGAAGAGCGACTTAGATGCGGGGTTGTTGTTTTTTTTCTTCCTTCCTTCCTCCTGAATCTCCCTTAAAAAAAAAGGGAAGGGGGGGAAGAAACGAGCTCCGCCGCCCGCGGGACAGTCACGGAAAACCGGCGCAGTTTACGCGACACACACACAGACAGACGCAGAGAGAGAGAGAGAGGAGAGGCTCGCTAACACTCACCAGCAGCACCAGCACGAACATTGTCGCCTCTCTCATCCGAGTCCCGCAGCGGTTCCGAGAGGCCATGTTGCCGTTGCCACGTCTGGATGCGCACGCGCAGTCGTCTGGCCACGGATTCCCGGCGCGCGGCGCGGGGCACCGCGGGAAATGTAGTGCTGCGGGATATTCCGAGGGGGGCGTTGCACCTGCCGCCTCCCCGCCGGCCTCGAATCCAGCCGGACTCGACCCCTTCCGCGCTGTCTGGACGGCAACGAGTGTTAAGTTCGACCGTCTGCGTGGTTTTTGTTTTTATCCGTATAACGCAGCCATATTGCAAGGCGTTAGATACACAGGAGGGTAATTAGTAAATTGGCTCGCGATTG
The DNA here is from genome assembly GCA_036023855.1 of Gadopsis marmoratus. Lineage (NCBI taxonomy): Eukaryota > Metazoa > Chordata > Actinopteri > Centrarchiformes > Percichthyidae > Gadopsis > Gadopsis marmoratus. Next base: position 71,951 of record JAVQJF010021178.1, read on the forward strand.
AATGGCTCTTAATCCATTCGACTTCCGTCTGGTTTGGTTGTAGCCGTGAAATGTGTCCTTACACGGCATCCGGCTTGTGGGCCAAATAAGAAAACAGTGAATGCACAGACATCGAAAAGCAAAATGCTTTTATAACATATTCCCCTACATTAGCGTGACCTTTCAGGTCAGTGTGCCCCCTACAGGAGTTTGGTTCGATGATTTCCTCATCACGGTCTAAGGGATCCCTTGTGTCGCCCTTCGGATCGATGCATTTGGGGCCAGAATGACCCCTAAAGACGACACAAGGGTTAATATAAGACACGCCCACCTGTTTATGGGCTGCATCATGCTGGTCATTGATAGACTAGAATAGACGTTTGTTTGTGCTGAAATGATGTAGCCTACAGCTGCATAAATGACTGTGGGTTGGGTTTTTTTTTTCTTTTTAAATGGAGTTTGGTAGATGCATGGAAATCATGGAGCATTCATCTCATTTATCTCACCTCGGTCTGCTCGTCGGGATGGATTGCACAATATGAAGTGTAAAGAAATGGAGTTTATGAATGGGCTTTGTCCCTGAGCCCACGGACCTGGCTGATGTCTGACTCTCACTCTCCTGCTTTAATTGGACAAAGCAGCAAAGAAAACACTTGGATGCCCAGTGGAGTTGTATATTGCCAGGTTACCCCCCCAGCAGGTAGCCCACTGTGGAGTCCCAGACAACAACATGTAGGGCAAACCTTTTCCAGAAGCCATCCTCTCTCTCTCTCTCTCTCTCTCTCTCTCTCTCTCTCTCTCTCGCGCTCTCGCGCGCGCTCGGTCGCGCGCGCGCTCGCGGGCGCGGGGGGGGGCGGGG